>WUAP02141125.1:14881-27663 GCA_015163945.2 Stichodactyla helianthus | reverse complement strand
CTTTTATTGGTTATTGTATTTATTACACACCGACGCAGCCTATACTAGTTTACTCGCTAGTTTCCATTTGTATTTCAAACAATACAGCTAGGTAATCTATTAAGATGCTACTAGTATTATAGATGAACCAAAATACTCTGGATGGCTAACTTTCTTTCCCAAAATGATTTCAGAAAAATTAACATTGCTATCAGAAAGAGCACGTGAAAAATAGTGTTTGGAGAAGTTTGAATGTTATAGCACATATTGCCTCTAAGATATCAAGGATTGAAAATACAAACCTTAAGTTTAAGATGGCAGTCATGACTGACTAGCCTCATTTTGTCCTTTTTTGTGCATTTAAAATCATTATAACTTCACTTCTATTCATGTCTTGCTCTCAACCTTTTAATCATTACTCTAAGAAATATCTCCTTTCAAGTATTGCTTATTTTACTTTAAATTATGAAATTGTGCAAATAGTGGCAGCCACATTTCAATTCAGTCTTTATATACATGTATTGTCTTGTTTGATGATCAAAGATAATATACCGTAATTACACAGGGTTGGCCTCACTTCATATTCAAATTATTTTAATTAAAACTACTGACAGCGAGGAATGCATAGATATTTTGAACTCTCTTAGTCACAGAAAAAGTATCTTAAAACAAATATATCCATACTTGGCAAACCCTGGACATGTATAACAGAGACCTCAAAAATAGGTCTTTCTAGGTTGAGTAATAGAATTAGTAATTTCCATATCCTAAGATATGGAATTTGTTAATTCTACCATCCTCGGCAGTTAATTCCCTTACTTACATGTAAATGCACTGATTTATCTCCTTTATCCTCTTTGCTTTCTGCATTACGAGTACTGGCTCTAAGTCGTTCATTGTCAAATGATATCCATTCATCAAAACGATGGTTCCAACCTTCAAAATGAATCAATGCCTTTTTCCCAGACTGATCAATACGGCATATTCTGGCTGGATACCTAACAAATATATGGACTATTGGTTATTAATCATGACCCACCTAATATATATTGTATCCTTAGTATGAATGTTTTTAAGTTTTAATTATTATATCACAAAGCAAACCAATTTATATCATCTTTTAAAATGCAAATAATTGATTTTCAGTTGTAATATGTGGTATATTTCATGGAAGTAAACATCTAAAAAGCTTAGACGTCATGACTTTGTGATAAACTTGAAAAATAGGAATAATCTCTCAAACATGCACACACAAATCCTAAAGCCTTTCTCAATTTTTTATTTAGTTTTTGAAATAGCAGCAACCAAGGAGTTAACTTGACCAAAATAAAACTAAAATAAAAAATGTGAAAATAAAGAAAGAAATGGAATTTTATGTTTTTTCATTACAAACTTGGTTCTTCTAAACTTCTAAAATTGAGATGGGATACTCACTAACTCTGTGATATTGATAGCTTTCTACCATGACAACCCTCTAAGTCTTGGTTGGAACACAGATCCAGTTATACACAATAAACATCTCTCTAATAGCAATCCAGACATTTTTTCCACTGAAATCCACCCTTATAATGTGCAAAGCTGTCTATGACGATAGCCCAATTAGTTTAAACTGGAATTACATCCAGTTATATAAAAATCTATTAAGCTTTCCTTGTTATGAAACAATGTGGACCATTCACAACAGAGTTAATCTAAGGTGAGTGCCCAAAGATCAAATTGGAATTTAGAAGTTTATTTTTGCAGAGGGAGAAAACCCTTGAAGCACAGGAGAGAACCAACAAACAACTCTACTCATGTGACAGCAGGTCCAGGGGAAAAAAACGATACTCTAGCAGTGAGAGGCAGCACATTAACAGCACACACCACCCCTGCTTCCCTGTTCAATATGAATACATTGCTAATTTAGACAACTCAAAACTAGAATCCCAATATTTATCTTCCCTAGAACTCTCAATAATGTGAAGAACTCTTTCTGCATTAGCTTGAGTATCTATATTGAAGTGTTGGAAGACATCCTTAAAACACAAGGCACCTGTCATGCCATACACCAACTCAGTATTGTCAGCTGTTATGTAAGAGATAACAGGCTTATGACCAAGGTACACATATTATCCTTAAGCACACTAATGAGAGAGTCCTATATATGCATTTGAATATCAATACAGAATTATTTACACAGATGACGAAATGCATATTTATTGGTAATACAAAAGAAAATGTGATTAGCACGAACTTGGAGGTCGAGATATTTTCATTTTGCAAAGGAAAAAATTTTTAAAAAAACCATTACTCTTCCAGAAAATCAAGCCAAAACAGGATTTCTTTGAGAACTCGATGGTTCAAACACTATATTTTTATTGCAGTAATGGGATCACCAAAAATATGGGGTCCCAAATAGATTAAATTTCATTCCATATTTGCTTAAGACAACGCAATGATTATTCGATACGAGTTCGTTATTCACGTAGTTCCTCGTTTAAAACCAATACACAAAATATATATTTATTATTCTCGAAGAAATACAAGGACAAAAGATTGTTGAAGTTTTGATCTGAAAGCATTTGTGGTCATTCACTTCACAATAACTAATAGTCGTAATTACAAGACGTGAATACATTATTTTGAAGTTACCGCCTTTTAATAACCTGACTGTGTTCACTAGTATAAAACACACTGCTACGCGGTATAATGCTTTTTCATCGATACAGGCCAATACAGTTGTGTCTTACCATTTTAGGGTGAAGTCTTGAGCCTCAAGTCTTGTTCCAACTTCGAAGACAATTTTCTTTTGAGATGATCCTTGGTTGGACATGATAAAAAACGCTCCAAGTTTACTCAAAAACAAACCCCAAAACAACGCTATTCCACTTGAATTATTCGATATCTTGAATCACCTATGACTAGGAGAAGCCCTGAGGTGTCCTCCATCGAGTCTACGTTGGATAAACCACGACAAAAATGAAGAAATTTAATGTTGACATTTTGAGTGACGAGAAAACATGCTGACTGCAAAACGAACGAACTTAACACGAGGGTGGAATTGATATCTACCCAATGTACACCGCGCGCAGCACCTTATGAATTATTCATGTCGTACAAAAAAATAAAAATGTTTTGCAAAATAAGAATATTTTACATTGTAATTGTTCCCTTCGGTAGAAACTTTTTCCGCGCCTCAGTTGAAGTATTTTTTTAATAGTTTATATAATTTCAAAGAATATATCATATGAAATTTTAGCCAAAGAAATATTGTTAAATTGTAATATTGTTAAATTCAGTTTTTTATTTTGTCCATTTTTTTTGGGGAAAAAAGATTTTCTATATAAATGTAAAACAACATGTACAACATCTTTAAAGCAAAAATAGAAATTTGAAAAACATTTAGTTCAATTACAGCAAGAGCCTGCATGATAGCACCACGCACCATTATATAACATGCTAGATGCTAGGTACCTTACAAGTAAGTAAGCGTACATTCTAGTTATATCTGTGTGAGTCCCTCTACGTGGAGCAATATTTCGATAGGTCCGTTATAACTTCACCCATTTGAGCTCTTTTTGACGCCCACGTTGCTAATTTCAGCAGTTTCTCCACAGAAAATGCTCTAATTCCAGCCAATCATCGCGAGACACGAAAGGGCCGCTTTATTCGATCTTTGGTACAAGAATCATTCACTGTTGGGTTTTTGTTCACTCACTCTTCAATATTAAAATATACCTCTTGTTTTCCTTCCTTTTTATATAGAAATGCAGCTCTTTTACGGTAAGAAAATCACATCACGTATTCTTTAATCCTTATCCATCAAATCTCAGGGGATTATGTATTAACTAGAGGTATCATTTGTGGAAATTTCAGGTATTTATTTAGTGTCTCTTGTGGCATTGTCCAATGCCTTGTATAGCCCAAGTTCAGATGTAATAGAACTTACAGCTAATAACTTCAATAATAGAGTTTTAAATGACGATGCAGTATGGATGGTAGAATTTTATGCTCCTTGGTAAGTGGAATTAAGGGTTTTTTGCTTTGTTTTTTGTTATTAGTTTATACAACTTTGTAAAATGACGTGGTGTTGTTCTATAGTGAAAGCATTTTTCTATTTTGGTCACAAGGAATATTTCTTCTTTCTGCGAATTCCTTCCTGCTTTATGATATTGGTTGGGCCCTATTATTTTGAGGTTTTGTGGATTTTTTAATGAAAGTGTTTTTAACAATGAGGTGGTATTCGTCGCTAGTTGAACGCAGCTTCATGATTAATTATTTGTAACCTTTTTGTCATTTTGTTTCAAAGAGGAAGTTACTAGTATGTGGACATGTTACGTGTACTACACAACCAGAAAATCAGATCAGTTCTACTTCTAGAACCGTTATGTCAACTCTTAAGTTTCCAAAGCCAGCATTGATTAAATGAAATAATTTCTTTGTTACATACACTCTATACTTTGTTACTATATACACTACTATATAAAGTGTAAATATTTATATGTAATTAATGTTTTTTTCATTGTGGAAAAACTCATATCAAAAATTTATCATATTGCAAATCAAATTTATGAAAAAATTGTATTGTCAGCAAAGGCTATAATTTTGTAGCTTTGATTAGTGTATGACTAGTCTTCCTACTTACCTTAACTTTAATGCAATCATTTTAGAATTTATTGATCTTATCATTTTAGGTGTGGGCATTGTAAAGCTCTTGCTCCAGAATGGTCCAAAGCTGCGACAGCTCTTAAGGTAAAGATGTGACTAATGACATGCATTAATTACTACTAAGTACATGGTTGCTAAGCAGTTACAGCTGTGTTGATAATTAGTCAGGAATGGTTATTAGAGTCATGATTTCTTTTGTTCTCTTAGGGTATAGTAAAGGTTGGTGCAGTTGATATGGATGTTCATCAATCTGTAGGTGGGCCATATGGCATTAGAGGATTTCCCACAATTAAGGTTAGAATCATAGACAAATGTCAAAATGGATTTTCTGGTCCAAAATGCATTTGGGACTACCAATTCAGGACTCAAAATAACAGCTGGTCATTGGACAGTGTCTGGTCAAAATTGGCACTTTTCAGACCAAATACTTCATAAGCCAGTTTCTTGACTGGTCACATTGGATGGCCAAATGTTGATCAGTGACTGGCCAGAAAGGAAGTATGTCCAAGCTAACATTAATGTGGCCAGTCATTATGCCTGTCCATTGACCAGCCAGTATTTTGAGCTTTGGATTTATTGGGTACGACCATTCCTAAGAGAATGAAATGATAATCTACATCCATCAAAAAACAAAAAAGTAAACACCAACCATCAATCCATCAAACCCTCTCCCCAAAAACAACCTCTTTACTGATCTAAGTCAGGGCATGGCTTACTTATAGATCGAACAGAAATTTAGCATGTTGGTTGAAAACCAGAGAAAAACCCTAGTCAAGGGAATGACCCAACAAGAAACTCTATGCACATGAAATACTATAGGAATCTAACCCGAGATCCCAGATGTGAGGCAAGTGCACTACTACTGCACTACCCTGCATTGCCATCATGTTGAGTGATGCAGGAGATATTGGTATGGCAATCTTTTTATATATTATTTAGGAGTGTGTAGGAGTGTTGCATGTTGGGTTTCCAGGGTGTTGTTTCAGGTAAAACAATAAACAACTATAATTCTTCCTAATGTGTCGGTATTTTTTATTTTTAGATATTTGGAGCTAATAAAAACTCCCCTGGTGACTATAATGGTATGTATGAGATTAGCAACCATGATGCCCAAAACATCAGCATACTTATAATCATGTGAATCCTTTATTACTGTAGGTCCTCGTACAGCACAAGGCATTGCTGAGGCAGCAATGAAGGCTGCTAAGGAAGCTGTTTCACAAAGATTATCAGGAGGTGGACGCAGCGGTGGTGGAAGCAGACAGGTTTGTACACCAATAAATAATTTTTGTCAAAACTGCATCATGAAGGGTTAGGGTATATCTTTAACGGACTTGTCATAGATTAGCAGGGGGAATATGGAATATGGGTGGGAATTAGAGCTGCAAATGATGCAATCCTTCTCAGATCCAGGAATAAAATATCACAAGGGCCACATAAATATAAATACCTGGAGGGCCCCAAGCTCATTGGTTTTACTGTTACATGTTACCCTCAATAAAATAATTAGTTGGATTGATTGATTGAATGTAAAGTGAATGCGTTCGGTGTGTATATAGATATAGAAAGAATAAAGAGAAAAATAACATTAAGCCCCTGGCGGGAGTCGAACCCCACGTCTTCGGTTCACTAGTCCGATGTGTTAACACTTAACAGATGATTGATTGATTGATGACCCTCCACATGGTTTGGACAAAATTTTCATGCCCCTTTTCAAGCATTTAATACTTAATCTGATCCATAATTTTATGTGACCCTCCCTCTTCCTTTAGTCTATAATATTAAGATAATCCAAACCTTTTGGAAGGCTCAAAATAATGGTCTACCCCTTTCTCCACCCCCTCCCCCCTGCTTATGACAAGTACCTAATACTAACCATTTGATATTGCAGATTTTGTATGACTATAAAAAAGTCGCAGCACGAACACGGTCCGGACACGGTCAAGGCACAGCAAGGAACTTCAAAATTCTAGAAAACATCACAGTTACACCAAGGCACACTTATGGCACTGACCGTGCCGTGATTTTTTCACAGTCATACGAAATCTACTCTATTGCAGATGCCACACCCACACCATAATACATTTTCAAATAGATTAATTTTTTTAACTTCAGGGTGGAGGAAGTGGTGGTGGATCCAAGGATGCTGTGATTGAACTGACAGACTCAAACTTTGAAGAGAAAGTACTGAACAGTAAAGATCTCTGGCTTGTAGAATTCTTTGCACCATGGTGTGGTCACTGCCAAAGGTTGGCTCCAGAATGGGCCAAGGCAGCTACTGAACTTGAAGGCAAAGTCAAGGTTGGTGCCCTTGATGCTACTGTTCATACAGTAACTGCAAGCCGTTATCAGGTCCAAGGCTACCCAACTATCAAGGTTTTTGCTGCTGGAGTTAAAGACTCAAACAGTGTTGAAGATTATCAGGGTGGAAGGACAGCATCTGACATTGTTCAGTTTGCTCTAGATAAAGCTGCAGCATCAATCCCACCCCCAGAGATTGAACAGGTAGTCAACACTCAAATCCTGAAAGACAACTGTGATGACAAGCCACTGTGTGTTATATCATTCCTCCCCCATATCTTGGATTCTGGTGCCAAAGGAAGAAATAATTATCTCTCTGTGCTCAAAGAATTGGGTGAAAAGTACAAGAGAAATAGGTGGGGATGGATTTGGTCTGAAGCAGGTGCTCAAATGAAACTTGAAGAGTCTTTAGAAGTTGGAGGATTTGGCTACCCAGCTCTGGTAGCTGTCAACAGCCGCAAGAAGAAGTATGCCACACTGCGTGGATCATTTGATCGTGCTGGTATTGATGAGTTCTTGAGGACTGTATCAGTTGGACGAGGTTCTACTGCTCCTTTAAGAGGCGATGGATTACCAGAGATTTCTACAACTGAGCCATGGGATGGTAAAGATGGACAACTTCCACAGGAAGAGGACATTGATTTGTCAGATGTTGATTTAGATGATGAACTGGGCAAGAAGAAGGAAGAATTATAAAGAATAATTGGTATTACGTAGGACTTTTTGATATACAGAAATTATAAGCACTGCTAAGACAGCTGGGCTTGGAAGAAAACAATTTTTTGTCACTGTTTTACCATCACAGTAGTATGAAAAACACTTCTTTCATAACATAATATATAGGGTTACCTGATGTAGTTTAGGAAATAATTGTGCTTAAAGTTGTATTTGTTTTAGTTATTAATATTAAAAATAGTGTTGTCATCTCAAGTTAATAAAGCTGCACTTTTATTATAATAAACTTGGGATTTTCTTATGGAACTTGAGAGAGTAATTAGATTGGTTCAGGTTTGTTTTAGACTTACACAAATAGTGGGTTTCATTAACCCATGAAATACACTTTAGTGTATTACGCTAGCTTTATTACACTTTGGTTCTTTTGTTTTTCATTGTGTCTATCTGACTATTACTCTAATTAGTACACTTTGTTTCACAGGTTAATGAAAACCACTCTAGCAAACTTCAAAAAGGACAAATAAAGTGGGACTGGCTCTATACAACTGCATCCAACACTGTTAATATTTGATTTGTGGGTGTAATTCCTAAAGTTCTTCTTTCAATTGTTTATTTTCATTATTGAACCTACATTGCTGGCCCATGGGCCAGGATGGGAAGAGTTTGTTCCATGCTTGAGTAATGGGAAAAACTGTTTTACCATGGACTGATGTTGCTTGCAACAGGGAAGTTGCCCACCCATGCAACTGTTGTGTGCAACATTTCAAAAGTAAAAACAATTCTTTCTTCAGTTGCACAGTGGAAACATGATTTCCCCATTGGAAGCAACACAAGCCTTAATACTGAGTTTTTTAATGATAAAGTCACTGTCATTTCTGTATTCTCACATTTTATTTGCATGTCATTTCTTAGCTCTAATAATTGGTTTTCTAAATGAATTACATTTAGTTTTTACATGACCTATAGAATGTGATGGAACTGATATAGAGCCAGTTTGAAAGACCACATTCTCAATAGCCATGTTTGTGTTAATATTGCATTTTCTAAGCAAACACATTCTACTTGTTGTCATTTTAGATGTTACTTTGCATTACAATATGAATGCTTATAATCAGTGAATACTGGCTAACAAGAATATGGTCTGTCATAAGACTACTTTTATCTTCATTTACAAACTTGCATGATAAAATTTGACTCGTAAGGGACTGATCATTTATTACATCGTTGGGGGGGGATTGTGAAAAAATACCCCCCAAAAAAATTATACCCCCTCATAAAATCGTATAATAAAAAACATAGCCCCTTTTTCACAGTCTTATCAATCCTTTTCAGAATCCTGTTTTTTCATTACAAAAAATGGACCCCCAATTTTTAAAAATGTATCCCCTACAATTCCAATGTCCCCTCCACGATGTAATAAACAATCAGTCCATAACACTTGTGAATTGTTTTGCAGTAATTGCAATGTTCAAAACTCTATGACGTTTGTGATCAAGATTTAACATACATACAGATTTAATCATTAGGGGTTTCTTTGGTTTTATAGCATTTTTGTAAGGTTAGACTGCAGCAATATTCTTTCTCACAACTCCATCCTATTACTTGTTTTGCTACACCTGTCCCCTTGTGACAAGTAAAGGATGCATACATGACTAGTCTCCCCCACAACGTTTCGTGTCATTATGCACTGCTCGGTAAAAATGGGAAATTACTACATGATCGACTTGCGGAAAAAGCATGCATCATTTTAACAGAGGGCCAAACATGGCTCATAATAAAACAGCTTAAAAAATGGGAATTTACATAATTCTGAATTCACCTTTCCCAAATTCAAAGAAAGACTGGGCATGAACTCTATCTCGTCCCCAAAATAAATCCCAGAATCCAATGCAAAATGATGGCACCTTTTGATCCTGTCCTCAATTAACTCAGCCCCACAATTCTGTGCAGCACGAGTTCATTCCAGTCCTTAGTTGAATTTCATTTGTACAGGTTTGGCCTGGTTTATAAGTAAGTTATATCGTTACTAATGTAAGTCTAATATTACTAGTGAAATTTAAGTGCATTATTGTTCAAGTTGTGCACTCTTCACGTTGCCTTTGTTATTTATGAATATCTGGCTCTTAAATGTTACTAAAACCGTAAATTTAAATGAATCTCTGATAAAGATCACGGTAGTTTTTGTCAAATAAGAAAAAGAGACCCATACGTTGTAATAGAGTAGGCTGATAAGGATGTGCAAAATACATTTTTTTTCAGTCAGGCAGCCTAACATTTTATTTAAAAAAACAAACGTTTTTTCAAAATTATATTTTTTTAGTTAGTGGCATAAAATCGATTTGCCCCAACAGGTACAGTTGGGCTTGCTGTGGTAAGATGGACACAAGGAGCCCATTATTTGTATTTCTTGTGAGATCAGTGATTGGGAACCCAGACATTAAGTGCTTTCAATATAATCACAAGTCATCATCTCCAATTCCTTCAAAGACCTTATTAGTTTTAGTGTCAGCAGCTGATGGTACTTGGTTCTGAGGAACTGGCAAATAGTTAAAATTCTGAAAAAAATTGAGACATAGTTGAGTTAAAGTACTGCAGTTGTAGCAGTTAAGACAATTTGATTTAATACAAAATAATGATTTAATATCAGTTTAAACTAGTAAAGAAAAAAGAAGAAATGAAGGGAAGACAAAATGAATGGGACTGGATGCAAATGAGAATGAGAATTTGATTGAATGGGTGAAGAGAGGAAAGTGAGAGAGTACACTGTGAACAGTAACTGGTAGAATAGAAATGGAACAAGACCATTCAGATGGATGGAATAAGAGGGAAAACAAACAAATGGATAGGAAAAGTAGCCCCACTAAAATTCTTGAATGAAGAAATAAAAATAAGGATTGTGGTCGCTTTTCTTTCTTAGGTGTGATCACAAGCCATCAAAAGGTATACAAACAATAATAGCATGTTAACACCAAAATAACTACACACACACACACACCTGAGCTGGTTTTTGGGATTTCTTTTTTGCAATGGTTGAAGGAGAAGGACTTGCTGTTGTCTTGGCAGCATTAGAGGTAGGCAGAGATGGAGAATTACTAGTAGGTGAACTCTCATCTTCTTCACCCTATAATCACACAAAATGACCATTAATAGCCCTGATATTGACTAATTTATTTTACTTCGATAATGCGGGGAGTGGTTGCCCAATTCTCCTGAGCCAGGGGTTTATGTATGAAGTGTTCAAAGGTGTACCCTTTACCCCCTCTCTCCATCAGTACTCCATTTTACGGGTATTTAAAGCTAATTAAAAAGCTACATGGAATGGAAAGAAGTTGAAACAAGGATGCGAGGTCACTGGGAATAGAACTCAGACCTTAGCACAGAAGGCAGTGCACTAACCGAGCCAGATCCTTGCTCCTGTAAATAAATAATATCTTGACAAAAACTTTTTTTAGCTTGTTATCATCAAATCAAGAAATTCATCATCCTTACCTCATTAGATGCTGTTGAAGACACAGAATTACAACGCTCATACTTTGGATCAGCTTTATTCTTGCTCTTTTTCTTTAAATAGAGAATCAAATATTCCATGACTTATTTTTCTTAACTTATAAAAAAACTTTTAATGCATTTTGATCTCAGACCCAGAGTTAAAAACCAGCATCTAAGAACTGTGATTTACCTTTGCACTTTTAATGGGTTTTCCCTGTTTAAGCCTTAAAATTTCATCCACAATACTCTGCAAACACATACTGATTAATATGGCCTGAAATATAATGATTAATAAATTTAGAAAATTCATGAATAATTAATGAGGCCAAAACAATGGAAAATCATAAGTGTGAAGGAGTCTTTAATATGGATAAAGAATCGTCCTCATTTACATTCCACTTAAACTTGGATTTTCTCAGCCAAAATTACTCATGACAACTCATTTTAAAAATCAGTTGTTACCTAACTTCTACGTGCCTAGTGGCGCATAAGGCCTCCACAGAATTTCTCCACCTTATTCTGTTAAAAATCAGTACAACATGAAAATATAGTCCTAGAGATTTCATAAGTGATATAAAGTAGTTGCAATTAACCTTTATGGGCATAAAATAGCATAAAAGGTCTCCCGCTCATACTTTATATGTTACATATAACACTAATTAATTAAAGGTTATAAATAGAACCATTTACTGTGACATCTACTTGTGGAACAATGTGTGTGCAACAAATTTTATTATGTGGTGTTACAGCCAATGAAATGAAATAGTTTAAAACTGGACTTTTAAGTAATAATACAAATAGTCAACATCATTAACGTTGTCCACTGAAAAAAGACATTTAGACTAAAAGAAATGTCATGGGATTCATTTGTTTATTTGTTTAAAGGGATAAAAATTCAAATTTAAACTGTATTATTAACAACAGTTAACAGGGAATAATAAATATAAACTCTACGTACACAATGATTTCCTTACAAGCATTTAGAGGGAGTTTTTAGGTATCACATGATATTTCTTGTAACGATTATAATTAATTATAATTTCTTAAATGTCTTTTTTTCCCTGGACAACATTAATGACATTGACTGTATACGAGTGGCAATGCTGTATCTGATATACAAGCTCAAGTCACAGGTGAGAGATTGTAGATCAGATACAGCATCACCACGCACATTGTATATTGCTTATGATACATCTAGGTTAGCTAGATCATGTTTGACTAAAATTTTGAACATACATGTGAATTGGGCTGAGAAAATCAGCTTTAAAGTTTATACAAATCAGGACGATACTGTATGAGATATACAAGCTCCCCCACACTTATGATTATCTATTGTTTTTGCTTCACTAATTATTCATGTGTGTTACAACTCACTCTCCTGATTTCGTCATCTATGTCAATTTGCTCTTCAATAGCTATCATAAGGACTGTACTGCATCAGTGGCAGATGTAGGTGAAAGGTGCATGGGGTATGTATCCCCCCAGATGAACTGACAATCTTTTTATAGAGAATTACTTGATGTGGATGGTCTACTGCATTATTGTTGCTTGAGTTTGTAAACGTCCTGATTATGAATGGTGCTGTCCCTCCTGAAACAAATTCTTGATCTGTCCCATGTGCATGAAATCACCTGATCACTGTATACATCTGTTATCCAGTGTAAATTACCTGATCAGATCCCTGCATACTG
>WUAP02141125.1:0-13460 GCA_015163945.2 Stichodactyla helianthus | reverse complement strand
CTAGGAGTGTCCCACAACCTGAACTAGGAGTGTCCCACAACCTGAACTAGGAGTGTCCCACAACCTGAACTAGGAGTGTCCCACAACCTGAACTAGGAGTCTCCTGCAACCTGAACTAGGAGTATCCTGCAACCTGAACTAGGAGTGTCCCACAACCTGAACTAGGAGTCTCCTGCAACCTGAACTACGAGTATCCCACACCTGAACTAGGAGTTTCCTGCCACACAAACTAGGAGTATCCCAAAACCTAACTAGAGAATCCTAAGTTATGCCCAAATTTTAAATCCCCAAAGGAAGATTTGCAAACTATACCTCTTTCTTGGAACCATTTTGTTTCAGTTCATTTAATCTTGAATATGCCTCTTTAGGTCCTATTACCCATCCTCTCTCAATATCACTGACAGCCTGTAAATAAACAACAGACCAGTCTTTCTTATCTTGGATTTATTAAAGATCTGAAGTATTAACACATTTTATAATGCATATAGATCTTTGTTACTGGAGGCCACAGGGGTTTACAATAAAAATTTAAATCAAATTAACAGAGACTGAGTACAACTCATCTGACAACGTAAGTAAATTAAAAATGTGAATTAAAGGTGAAAAAGATGGAAAAGGGGCAAAAAAAGGCTAAAAAAGGGAAAACTCAGTGGCCTCATAGCTGCAATACCAATAAATATACTGGAATACAAATATCTTTATTAACAGTAATACAATGTACCTGGACGTATAACAAGTTCATAGCTATTTTATCTTCCATTATCTTGTCTTCAAGTTTTGAATCCCAAAAGCTGTATGAAATAAATCATGAGGTGCACTCAGTAAACTTTTGGAATGCAGTAAATCATAAATACTACATGCCAGATAACTAGTTCCAGAAAGTATACATCCATAGCTCCCCCAAGTGAATTAACTATTATAACAAAAACAACAACAATAATGGGTACTGCAGCTTCAGAAAATATCCATACCATCCCCTACCAGGGGCAGCATTTTGGAAATCCAAAGGAGAGGGGTGTGGAGGGGGTGATAAAGAATTCTAAAGGAGAGGCAGGGCATCCTGGTTTAATACAAATGTATACCCTTTTCAAAACATCCCCACCTTAGGCATTAAGTTACAGATATCTTCTTGAACAACACATTTTAGTTCAAACTTACTATTTACGAATTGCGATTCTGTATGTTCCTTTAAGGTTTTGGATGCTCAAATAAGGTGATTCATAATCTTGAAACTTTCTTACGACTGAAATTGGAAAACAAAAATGAAATCCAAACTCTGTAAGAGAGGTTGTAATTTCTTAAGGGTTAGCACTTAACCCAGGAGAAAAATTAGTCATTTGGAAGATGAGAAACCAATTTTCTGGATTAAATTATGGAATAAAGGAACCGAGTGAATGAATCAAAGGAAAACATTAAAATTGAGAAGTTAAAGGAACAAATTGAAGGTAGGAAAGGAGTTGGGTCACCTGCACAGCTGGCACAGAGTGCCGTACTAGGGCAAGCTCATTGTTTAATGCTATTTTTACATCCTCTATCCTCTGAGAGGACAGAAAATTCCTCAACCCACTGTTAATCAAAATGCAATAGAAATTTTGATGACTACCTGGTTCTCAGATTTAATTGGACAGTTATATCACATGAATTGGGGGGTGGAAAGCATTAAACAGTGGACCTGTGGCAGGCACTCCCTGTCCTCTCCTCTCCTTTGCTTTTCCTCACCACAGTCCCCTTTTGTACCAGTTATACAGCCAATTGGGGTGACCACATGGAGAGGTGAGTTATAAGTAAGTATATGAGTAAGTGATTAAGTTCATGGGGGGAGGGGTATGAGGAGTGGATCAGTGAATTCATGGGAAAGTGGGTGAATGTATGCAAGGAAGGGCAACATCGGGGTTGGTGATTGAGTTCATGGGGAGGTGAGTCAGTGAAAGGGTGCACTTGTGGCCGGGATTGCAGATAAGTGGATGCAAGGACAGACATGAATCAACAACATACACAATCATCATGCTCCAACTTACTTGCTGCTTCCCCATCTTCTTCTCTCTTGATCAAAAACAGTGCAAAGTAATGCACATAATTTTCATTCAAATTAATTTCTGCCATTGCAGCCTAAACAAACAAAAGATTGTGGTCAATAATAACAAAAGAAAAAATATGTTAGGCCCTCACACAGATAACAACATGCACCTGCAGCAACTGGAAAAAAAGCTGTCTCAAAATGTAGATCTTTTAGGTATTTAGGGAGCATTTATAATTCATATAGATGAGAGGAAACCAATAGGGGGCTATGGTATTTATACATTTTTCCCCTTGCTTTTTTTTGGAAGCCCCCCTGCCATTCTAAGTGACTTTTTTTTTTGACCCAACCACATGATATCCTGCAAATAATAGTAAAAACCATAACTCCCTTTTCTTGTATCTTGTCTTACTTTTGTGGAAAATTTGGTAAGCCCCCACAAAATCTACTGTTGAAAAATCATGACTCCCCTCAAGGTCAACTTAGCCTCCTCTACATAAATTATGAACCCTCCCACAAAAAATCTTTTAATCTGTTTATATCCTTAGTTAGAGTGCAAATAATTAGCTACCTAAATAGTACTAATACTAACTTTGAAAGATAGGAAATTAGTCAAGCATTAAAGAATTACTGGAGTGTGTATAGCTAGTCTAACATTTAATGCACCTTGTCATGCATCTTACTCGCTTGAGAAAAATAAAAATGAATTACCAACAATTTTCATTTGCGTCTGTGTCTTCAATTTATTTTACTAACTACTTTTGAATATCATCTTCTTGATGTTTTAGCTTGAAAAATAAAATTGGGTAGTCACTCATTATTTACGTCTTGTGTTACAGCTCACTGAAATCTTGACATGGTTCACTGAATTCCTATTTAGTACTAATTAGTGCTATTTGTTAGTGCTTATTTCATGGGTATATTATTTGCACTCTATCATTTTTCATAAAAGGTTTTCACCTCCAAAACATCATCTGTACTGTCTGTTGACACAATTTTCAGTGGTATTTTATTTCCATTCATCAGATAAACATCTAAATTCACTGTTTCTGCCAAGGCATTTAGATATTCCTTAAAAACAAAAATGGTTGATTAGAAACATTTAACAAGATAATAAAAGAATTGAACGTCATTAACTTGTGCATAACGTTTTCCCATTTCTGACCATATGTCATTTAACAACCCATTTGGAAGTTCCAAGTTCTCAAAGAAGGTACATGAAGGTGAGGTTTCATGCAAAATCATGCTTGATGGCTCCAAACAAATGAAATTTATTTGACTTTTTCTAATGATTAAATGTATATTTTTACAACTGAATTGTAGACAAGTCATAGAGAAAAGAGTGACAATAGGATATATCAGTTACTCCATACCACCAAGCAGGATTTCACATAAGCCTCACCTTTGTGCATCTTTTTCGAGAGCTCGGAAGTGGCCTATTCAATGACTATTCCCTTGAGTAAACTTTCTTTGTTTACTGGTAATGCTTAAGAAAGATACATTAAAATGAATGTATAATAAACAAAGAACTGGATTCTCAAGGGAACAACATATGGCCTCAAATGAGAACATTATGCCCAAAGCAATTTTATAAGGTCTACATCTATTGAAAGAAAAATTACACCAGTTTTATGACACTGATGTTAATATCAGTTGGTACCTTTTGGCAGTTCCTAAGAAATCCAGAAAACACACTGCTGTATGCAACATCAGTATCCTGACATACATCCTGCAGGTATTTCTCTAGCTGTTCCCGTCTCTCTTCAACCTGTACTGCTGTCAGTGACAGGATTTTTCTGGGGGGAAAAGTGGCTGTGATTTTCCCACCAAAATTCTTTTTCAACTAAGAGTAACAAAAAAAGAAATGAATGGAAGGAAATGAATAAATGGGACATGGAAATCTTTCTAATAGTCAGCAACCATGCCTTTATGATCTCAATGCTGCTGCCTCCATTGATGTTACTGGGGTAGAGCCGCATTTGAATGGCTTCTTTGACACAGCATGTCTACTAGTGTTAATTACAGATTGATTCTTTTGACATTCTTTCCAGTCAGGACAAAGACTGGTCTTATTAGCAAGTTCAGGCACCATCCAGTCTACTACATTGCCTGATAAATACTAGCAGTAGCATGATATGAATGTGTGGACCACGTGGCACTATGAAATACATGAACTAGAAATAAAGGAAAGTTATAGTGCTTAGAAAGGAGGTTATTCCGGGCAAAAGACCCTTGGAAATAAATTCGGAAAAATTAATTTCTGACCTCGCTGGGACTCGAACCAAGGGTCTTTCACCCGGAATAACCTCCTTTCTAAGCACTATAACTTTCCTTTATTACTAGCAGTAGCAGTTAATTGGACGAACAGTGCTATATTGGTATGAAAAATGCAAGTTGGTACCAACCTGATCATTGAAGTGGTAGAGATCAGAAAATCTCACAGCAGCATGGAATGACCCATTTATATGCAGATTATATGCCTAAAAAAACATAAATCATACTGTTCCCATGAGTTCACAAATGTCACAATAATGATTTTGTAAAATGGTCTCCCTGTGTACATTTAGACAGTATCCCCTTGGCTTGTGATAGCACTAGAAAAGTATAGAATGTTGGAAATATTTTAGAAAGTTCTCAGTAGAAGATTCTAGAAGCTCTCAAGATAATCGATAGTAAAATCTAGAATCTCCTTCAAAAATAGACATGATGTAAGTTTCTAAAAATAGCTACAGTTCAGAAAATTCTACAACACAGATCAAAAAGTATATAAGGTCAGTACATTTTAATCTTAAGGATTTGTAATTCGGTTCACATCAGTTCACGTTCAGATCAACAAATAAAAACCTTCAAAAACACATACTTTTTAGATATGCATGGGACACAAACTCACAAGTCTAAAGCGGCGTTTACATGAGCAATTTTTCCTTGACAAGGAAAAGCTGGCATGCTGGCTTTTCCTTGACAAGGAAAAATTGTCAAGGATGAAATTTGTTCATGTAGATGGACAACAAGGAAAATGTGGCAAGGAATATTAATGAGATTAGTTCTCAGCCTGTTACTTCACTGATCAAAACTTGTCAAGTAAAACTTGTTCATCATCTACACGAACAAGAAAACCTTGTCAATAGGAAATTGTCAAGGAAAACTTGCTGATTGTATACACGAGCATCAGTTGGTTTAGGACTCCTGTTAATTTGTATACATAACGTATGTGGGAGACGAGTTGGTTTTGAGAGGGTTGTTCTCTAGTTCCACTTTTCATACATTTGATCATATATCAAATGTTAAAAAGTACAATATAAAATATTATCATTGTTATTATTATCATTAAAAAAAATTATCAATATCATCATTATATCAACCTATTATATTTTCTGCTGTAGAGGTAAGGACTGGCTCAATCCTGATTTAATGAAATTTTAATTAGTGTTTTGTTATTTGTTAAATACATATATAGGTTCAAGTAGTCATTTGCAAATTATCTACAAGTAGTGAGATTTGCAACTGTTCATAGAATACATGAAATAAAGTTTTCATTATTATTATATTATTTTTCTCTTTGAATCTGTAGCATATTTAGAAGTCCTAACTCTTACTTTTAGTTCTAAATGTGTTCAGATATAAATATTATTATTGCAATGAAGTTGGCAAACATAGAGGAGTTTTAGTTTGTTATGGAAGTGCATCATTTCCTTTGTTCTAAACAGGTTTAACTAGATTACACTCCATATAAGGAAGTGTGCATAAGTTTTGCATGGTATTGGTTTTGAAAAACCTGTAAAACCAGTTTTTGTGTAAAGATTCTTAACATTTTGCGAGACAAATCTACACTGTAAAATCGTTAGGCATGGGAATCGTTATTTTTAGCCATGGGAGCTGTCTCATTGCGAGTATCTTCTAATTATGTGGCGCCACAAATTGGCTGCTACACATAATTTTATAGAAAACAACTCATGATCAATGAAATTGAATCCACGGAGATTTCTTATTCGACTTCAATTGCCTAAAATTAAAGATTTTCCTCACTCTTGCTAAAATACTCCCGTTTAAATCTCATCATTTCATTGGCACATTCAGATTCTTCAGATTAAGAACAAAAACTAGGTCTCAATTCCGTTACTGATAAGTATGACTAGTTTTATTTATCAGTTTTGAATGTATTTTGGTGATTTTGCATGACTGGCTATGCTAATGTGGGAAAGTGTTTGTCATATATTTAGTTCCCTGGCTTCTTCCTCATAAAAAAGACTGAAAAGACACAGAAACAAGACCATGAGTAAAGATAAAATCCATGATTAAATTATGCTTCTGCCCATGTGTTACACGTTGACAATATCATTCACAATGTAGGTAATAATAATAGTGCATGGTAATGAGGTTTCTGTTTCATGGCAAGTTCTTTTGTCTGTTCAAGTGTTTGTCACACATTTTAATGTCCTTTTCACTATTAATTGTCAGGTATGTCTGGGCCAATATACAACAGTGCTAAAACACTGTAATCAAATGAACTTCAATCCAATATCTTCCACTATATGCATAATTGCAAGGCATGTGGCCTACAAATCAATGTAATTCCAGTTTCAAAAACTTTAATTTTCAGACTGAAGTTAGTTATGTTTTCGTGTTTAAATGACTTCCCCATAAAAAAAATCCCTCAGCTGTCATAAAATTTGTGTTAATTCTATTGTATATATAAAATGTGGAACGTATCAAAATCAGCATGCAAGGAGTACATAATATATATAACAATAAAAATAAATAAATAAATAAATAAATAAATAAAATACCAAAAAATATGCATTAAATTATTAGAGTCAATTCAAATATTCTGAACCAAAGGTTATTACACTAAGGTTAATTATTCCATTATTTACAAGATATAAGCTTAGTATATGTTTAGCTTAACCACCAAACTTGTCTTTCACAATACTGTAATGGGTTTTATATACAAAACATTTTAACAATGGTAAATGATACACTGTATCGTAAACAGACTAGAATTCAAAAATCATTCTCGTATTACTGTTGGTATTTCAGCTGCGATAAATGTGTAAAGGCGTTGTTGATAACACTTACTTGGCGAAACTTAACACCCAAAGCCGTTTCTAACTCCTGTAGTAACACATTATGTACTTGAAAAAGACTATAAGGAAATAGTTTATATTTTTTCAGGTTTTTAAATTTAAGCTTATTATTAACCAAATATGTTTGATTTTACAAATAACTAGTCAGTAAGTTATGTTAGAGTAATTTTGACGTATTTTGCCATCTATCTCTCTAATAAGGTGTTTGAATATCATAAGTCTGCACTAAATAGCGACGTCCTAAGCGCTAAAAATTCATAGAAACACAAGTCTCTAATGTAATTTTGAAGGCTTCAAATGCGTCTTCCTCAAAACTAGACGTAACGAGAACAAACAACATTCCAACAATATTTGGCTAATACTGACTTCGTGCCTTTATCGCCATAACACATAGCATTCCACACTCTTTCTTTTAGTAAAGTAGTTTAAAAGAACCGTTATTCATATTTTTTAAGCTGTTAAATGGAATAATTCCAACTTGGTTATTAAATCCACGATATTTCTCAATTAACATCCGACAGCGAAGTGCAGTCTGACGCACTTCACGAACAACAAACAAAAACTCCTCAAAATCCTCCAAATATCTCAAAATATGTAACTATCACTTACTAAATAGCTTGATCCACTTCTATCTTTTAATTCCACTGTATCCGGGATGGAAAAATGCATTGTAAATTGGAGAACAAAAGAGCTTAACTCAAAGTTTCTTATCACTGATGTATCGAGCCGCCATCTTGGATATACAGACGGTTAAAGTCACGTGATCCCGTTCCTGTGCCAGGTACATCCAGGTACGGGATAAGAACGGGTACAGGACAAGCCACGCCCTTGGGGGGCAAGTACGTTCTAAAATTATTAGTGTGATTACAATAAACCCATGAAACAAAATCACGTTTCAACGTTTTCAAACGTCATTATCAAGTGATCAAAATTGGAATATATGAAGCTTATATGCATGAATAGAATAAAAAGAAAAACTATACAATTGATAAGAAAACGTAGAATAAAGAAAACAAAAGAAAGATTTACAATTTCAGTACTATTTATGCGAACACTTTTGCCTTAATTGAATCACTTTGAATATTGAGCTTAGGTCTTATTGTTCTTATTTTATAAAGCATTTCATTTACCATACAGTCCCTTAGGTCATGTACACTTCTTTAAAACTTTGAACAAAATCTAATAGTCAAATCCCAACAAAAGAAAGCAATTAGTCTCTACTAACCTCTATTAGTATAAAGTGATTTAATTCCTTTGCCCGTGAAAGTAGGCAAACTTAAAGTTTGTAATAGACTCTAAATCCATTGATTTCTTTTGTTCTTTATCAACTAGTATTAATACTAAATAAATTTTTCTTTCACGGATGAAGGAAAATCATACTCTAAACCTAATGGTCTACCAACAATCCTGCATTCTGATTGGCTACTCTTCTAGGTCTATTTGTGATACCTGCAACTAGCAGTCTGAAAAGTGCTGGTTTTGAGCAAATGATTTCAACTTAATTTGAAATTGTTTCCATTGTTTATTTGACTGATTAGTAGGTTTTATACACTAAAACAAGACCTCTCAGCCTAGTGGACTATGATTCCAACAGCCAATTCAACCTACGGCCCTCATGGGCTATTGACTCATTGTCCTCTAGGTCTAAATAGCTAGCAATCACTATATAGGATTTCAATTATTGAAAACACACAATTTGAGAATTGACTTCCAGTTAAAAGCCACTATGTCATAAGTCACTGGTCATTATTTATAGGGGGGCTGGTCTAACAGTGAACATGCCATGTTTGGTTTTTCCTGACCCTCCCATTTTGTGAGGCACAATTTGTTCTGACCCCCCCTCCCCTTGGTACATGCATCTCCAATTTCTGATGACAATAATTGCATATAAATTTATATAACCCCTCTTTCTCCCTGCATAAAAATTGGTGACCCCCTTCCTATTTGCACCAGCCTCCCCCCCTCTCTAATAAATGACTAGTCCCTAACCAAAGAAAAATGCCTTCTGCATAATTTAGTCTAATTGTTTTATTTGCTGCAGCAGCACCAGTCTTATGGAATGCCCTACCAGCCAGTAATAGGGCTGAGAACATTAACTTTTAAGACCACACTCAAGAAATATCTTTTTAGGAAGGCAATATCAGTAGTTAATTATTTTAGTATATATAGGCCATCTAGTTTTAATCTCTTTTTATTTAGTTAAATGCTTCATATAAATGTAAAATTTATCATTTTTATTTGTTTAATTAATGTTCTATTAGGAATTATCATTGTAGTTTTATCATATAAAGCGTCATTAGATCGACATGAATAACTGATGCAAATAACGAGAAGTTTAGAAATGAAATGATCAGAAAAAAATTACATTGCTATGTATGTCTGATGTTTGCCTTACATTAGATCATATTTTGCATGAATTTTGCACTATATAAGTAATAAAAATTATTATTATTATTTAGATTGTCCTGATTTAAATTACCAATCTTTTGGCCACTCACTTAGTGGCCATGTCTTTACTGAGGGTTTAATGTTTAGGTTATAAAAATGTAATTAACTTAAGTTGTTTCTATGGAAATTTACAATTTACCTGGTAACAGGCCAGCTGATAAGGAACTTATCATTAATTAGCTGGAAGGGTGCATTTTCATTTTATGATGATGATTATCAGGCCCTCCCCTCAATGGATGCTGAAAATGTGCTTCCACAACAAAACACCCACAAAAATTGATACCAGCTTCCCTTTTGAGGTACATAAAAAATGTCAGCCTCTCCCTATTTTCAACCCCCAAACCCCTCCCCCACCCCCCTAACAACAACAATAATTTTAAAATCATAAGTCCATAAAGAACAAGTAACAAATGCATACCACAGGCAGGAGATATAGTAGGGGCAGAGCCAGGGCTTAGGGTGAAGGGGTTGCGCACCCCACTAAGATGTTGAGTGATTTACAGTCAATTCCGGCTTTATTATTTATAACTAGTATGTGAAAAACTTAGAACGATAACAACACGACGGAGCCAACACTCAGCCAATCAAAAAGCAGATGTGTGGATACTATTATGCTACAAAGCTGAGACGTGCTGATCAGAGGCCCAATAAGGCCAAAATAGCTGCTTTTTGATTGGCTGAGTGTTGGCTCCATCGTGTTGTTATCATAAGTTTTTCCCTTAGTTTCAGTGCCATTCATTTTTATAGTCTACTTCACTTGTATTGTGGCTTAAGATCTTTTACAGATCCTACATCTGCGGCATTATTGTACACAGTCCATTCATTTTATTTTACATTTATATTTTATTATAATGGTGCACCCCTCCCTCAAAAAAATTCTGGATCTGCCTCTGGTATAAAACAAGCAATAAATTAATTATACTCAAGCTTCCATTTCAAATTCTATATTGCAATTCCAACAAATACAAGTGATATTTAAGGCTTCACTTGTACATAAATATTCAGAGTATTCTTTAGTCAGAGATACCGAGTGGCTTGCAAAGTTTTGAGAAGGAACATACTGTTAGCACCTCTGAAAGTGTCATAATCAACCTAGATTTGGGAAAAAGTGCCCCATACCCTGCAATTCCTCTCCTTGGTCCCTAATACCCAGGTCAAATGTTGAACTTCACAAGCTGAACCTTAATGACATCAAAGAAGACCACCTTATTAACCATTGTTTTTCAATGAGTTCAGCTCATGTGAAGTTCAACATTTGACCTGGGCCTAACACTAATTCAGTTACAAATACAAATCCTATGGGGAGTCGATACATGCATAGGGAGTGAGATTGGAAAATTTCTATATCTAAATGTAATTAGTATGTCGTATGTATTAGTCTTTGTCCTTTTGGACATAATGACAGCTAGATGACTAATTTTAGGGCAATTTGCTAAATTTAGGTCAGTTTCCTGATGTTCAAGTTTAAAATTGATCTAAATCACAATCCATAAGCATTGATCAGACCCTTGTCAGGCACAATGCCAGCAAGCAGAGACAGAATATCCTGAAAATGTGGATGATCACTTCTTTTTGTCAGATTGTAGAGTGTTGCCTTGCTGGTGGAAACTATTGCACCACTGTTAGCAAGTCTCTGTATGAATGAAAAATGTGAATTAAATTAAATTGAATTGAAACTATAATAAACAAATATGTAAGTGCCAATTAAAAATTTGGAAAATTATATGTTTTTCAGCAAAAATTCATATGCTAAACCTTGGAAGCAAATAATCAGTCCTCAGATATCACATAAGATCTAAGCTGACGTGAACTACTTTAATGGCCATAATTATAGTCCTTCATTATAACTTACATGCTAATATACTGTTAACTGTTACCTCTCTATTCCTGTTCCTTCTCATCCCCTGTTGTGAAGGCAGAGGCAAGAGTGCCAGCAGTTTCAAGATGTCTAATCTTGTAACATTTGTATTTAGTGATGAAATGGTTAATATTACCTGCAAACAGATTATCCTCTGACAATTATAGTCAGCTGAAACAGCATCTGCAATGATGTGAACAATGTAATTCCTATCCAGCAGACCCAGTACAGTATTATACACACAAACATCAGCCTAAAGAAACAAATGATTTTTTGACAAACAGTTGTAACACTAATTGTTGGAGCACATAAGTGCTAGTTTAAAACATTCCAAACATGGACAAATTTAGGGGTGGGGGCCCTTTTAATGTATTTTCATCTGTTTTTAGCTGTCAGTATCTTGATCAGTTTTTCAGGCCCCCTTTTCTCCGGTCCAGCCCCCCTTTCTCTGATTCCTGGATCCATCCCTGCCAAAAATGTCATAATAAATTAAGGTCCATTAACTATTTTTTGAGAAGCATCTAAAAAAAGCTTTCATTATGAGATTGATTGTGAATTAATAGCACTCCTATCTTTCAAAAAAGATGGTTTCACTCAACTATTGCATGGTTGCAGATGCCTCATCTGAGAGAATGGCCAGCTATATATCTAACTTTTGACTGTTCAGTGATAGCACACTACAGTGCCAAAAATTTCACAATTTACTCAAGCTATTCTTATAGGCAGAAACTCAAGCCCATAGGTACCATTCTGTTTCAGGTCATTTAACTAACCATAACCCCAAATATGACCACTGATGTCACATGTTTCATCTTCTTCAGTTCTTCTTCAAAACCTGGAGCACCTAGCATTGACAATGTAGTTTTAGTGAATAATTTGTCTTTGAAGGAGCTAGTATCTATTTCAGGGACAGTTTTGCCACAGCCTGAAGATGGATCCTACAAGAAATTAAATAAGCATGATCAGGTAAAATGTTGTGCTTCAATCGGCTGCTGGACTGGTATTGGACCACTTCCTGTGTACTGTTTGCATCATTTTGACAGCACTATTTCCAGTTGGCACTTGAACTTGATAGATAGCATGTTAATTAACCTGGCATGACCTGAAAATACGTTTTCACTACATACTAAGGGCTTAACAATCATTAGAATTGTATTGTCCCTGAAATTAGTTTATTTGAAATTCAGAGCTGCTCTCATTTACCTCCCTAGTCACATATTCAAGTCAACATTGTCTCTAATGCCAAACCTCACTAATGGTGCTTGGCTCATTGTTTAGCATGTTGTCTGAAGCAAGTTCACATGACAATTAATGGAAAATCAATTTATTGAAGCCTAAATTAGAACTTACATGTTCAGTAGCTAGTACAGGAATTTTTAAAAGCTTGGCTGCTTCAATCTGTAAAACATGATAATCTTTACTGTTCATATTTCAGTTAATAAGCTATTAAGCCATTAATAAGCTATTAAGATATTGGTATTCAACCGCAGTTTAAATTTCATTGTGTGAACACATTTGTAATCAGTGGAATAGCGAGGACCCAGGAATTAGGGGGCACCTAGAATAAAAAAGCAAAAAAACAAAAACAAAACAAAAACACCAAACATCTTTATTGATTCATTCCTTCTTTCTTAGGTTCTTTGTTAAATTTAATTTCTGATATATTTTTGTTTTCTTTTATATTTTGACAACCAATTTCCAAAAATTTAAAGGGGCACATGCCAAGGTACCAGTTAATTTGAGATTTTTAGCGCCCTAAATGGTACCAAACCACCAATTTCAACTCTTAGAAGCACAACAAGCACCCCTGCACCATTTGCATGCAAGTCCCCTTCTGGCAGGGTTTGGGCCAATAGAGGGATTAGGGACTGATCGTTAATTACGTCGCGGGGGGGGGCGGTGGAAATAGAGGGGGGTACGTTTTTAAAAATCGGCGAAAATGGGGGGATATATTTCTAAATGATCAGAATTCATTGGGGGGGTACATTTTTAGTTTTTAGGATTTTCACAAGCATCAACTTTATTTCAAACAAGAGCTTGCCCACTCGCCAAT
>WUAP02141114.1:0-12203 GCA_015163945.2 Stichodactyla helianthus | reverse complement strand
CGTATGCATAAACAACTCAAGCCTCATAATGATGCAATAAAACAATACGTCGTCATTGTTTTATCTCATCATTATGAAGCTTGAGTTGTTTATGCATACGATTATGAGACTTTTGGAATTGGTTTATAGCCTTGTTTATCTATATATTCAAGAGTTTATACTCGCGTGGACTAATTTTAGGTGATAATGTTAATTTTTGGCTCTACTAAAATCTGGATAAAAATATTTTTTTCTGTAAGAAAAACTGACCAGTTTTGAATGGCAAAAATCGATCATAAGAAACAAAATATTGCTTCCCGTAAATGTTCTAATTGAATTCGTCAAAAGTATTCGAAATTTGTTTTTATTGTAAGTTTAAACAATAATATTTCATCTATGAGCCTTCGCTTCTGGTTGAACAGCGGCGATCAAATTAAAAATGTCACGTGATTCCCACGCATTCCCAATAACAGTCGAACAGTCGCACATACTAAAGCCTGGTTCACACTAGCGTCGTAATCGTAATCGTAAGCAACATACGCAGACTCAATAGCGTATTTATCACTGGGGTGTGAAAAAAGACAAGCACTGTTAATGAGCAGTACGCTACTGAGTCTGCGTACGTTGCTTACGATTACGATTACCTAGTGTGAACTAGGCCTAAGACTAGAGCCCAAGATCTAAAGCCGAGGACAGTCTGTAACCGTACCGGTACCTCAAACAAAGAACGATCCCGAAAACAGTACAGTTAAGCAAGCATAAGCACAAGCTAAGCCGACGTAAGGAGGAAAAAAAAAAAAAAAAGAAAAGAAAAAAAAGAAAAGAAAAAAGAAAGAACCGATCTACTGTTTTCCTCTCCACTTTGCAGTCTGTAACGTAGTTTCTTATTTTTCTTTTTCCCTCAGGCTCCAAAGACGCTATTTAAGAAGGGAATTGCGCCTATGCTGTCACCGTACGTCGAATCTTTACGTGAGACCAAAGCAGTGTGCTCACCAACACGAAGAATGCAAACACAACGCGCTCAAACAGGAAGGCAAGAAATTGGTTCCAAAACACCCGAGCCGTCTGAGAACAGACCTTCTCGATCCAAAACACCAGGTAATTTATTGTATATTTACACGGGCATATGTAGCACTAACGCCAACGGGAGCTCTCACAACAACTGCCAGCGACTACTAAAGCCTGGTTCACACTAGCGTCGTAATCGTAATCGTAAGCAACGTACGCAGACTCAGTAGCGTATTTATCACTGAGGTGTGAAAAAAGACAAGCACTGTTAATGAGCAATACGCTACTGAGTCTGCGTACGTTGCTTATGATTACGATTACGACGCTAGTGTGAACAAAGCTTAACATCGGTAGCGAAATAAACTCAAAGTGATGTTACCGAGACGATTCGCAACAACGATTTTTTGCGCAAGATTTTTCGCGAAACTTGCGAGAAAAATTGTTCTCGAGCATGTCATGCAGGACAATTTTCCACGCAATCTCTGTCATGGCAACGTGTTGCGAGTCTTTGAACAACATCACTTGTAACATTGTTGTGCGAGAAATGTTCGTTGCGAATCGTCTCGTGTAACATCACCTTTAAACCATACAACACACAGAGTCTGACACCGTGTCCAATATACTCTATCCAACTGAATCCTACATTCTAACTGGCTACGCTACTACAGGTTTATTAGTGATGGCCCACTAGTAAGAAAACAAATCAAAACGTACAATCTTTATAGTGTTCTATTTAACAATTAGACCTCTGGTCATCATAGGCCACGAGTCAAATTGTTAAACAAAATCCGCACTGCCCTTAACCACTATCACAACGTCATGCTCATGGTTCTATGCGTTCTTTTTTTAGTTCTGAAGCAGGGATGGTCGTCTACACCTGGTACCCCAGAACCAAGCGCCGTAACCAAACTTTTACACAAGCGCAACGCCAAAAGACGTGCTTATCGAGCATCTAAATCCCCGGCATTAGACTCGTCCCCGGTCATTGAGTCTATACCACCAACCCCTATAGATGATATATACATGGATAGATGTTCATCGTCGATGAATGGACGTGCAACTGCCTGTGCGAGAAGCCTCACCCCCAGTGTCCAGACTAAGACGACCAACAGAAAAGAGCTTCCGGTTAAGGTTGCTCACATCATAACGGGGCCAGAAACCCCGAAGAGATCGAAAAACTTGACTAGGGAAACGTTTGTGATCATGAGCCGTGCGACGCACGAACTCCAGCAGCACAAGCAAGCGAGGAATGACCTGCGAGAAACCAGGCAGCAAGTGTGGCGATATGTGAATGAGATTTCTTCACAAAACAGAAGATATATTTCACCAAAAGGTAAGATAATAGTATGATTGGCTACTTAAATGTGACGTCATACCAGGGTGACAATGGCTGATATTACAGTTGAGCTCGCAATAAGATATTCTTTTGTTTTTAAAGTCATACAAGTGAGGCTATAGGGTCAATACGATGCTTGTCTCATTTGCATCTCAACCACATGCACTGTAATCCATAATAACTGCCATTATTGAAGTCCTTGTCCGTTTTCTCGAGTAGCGGCCCTTTGTTTGGGCTTCCTGGGGGTTTGGAGATGGACTCCCTTCCCCAGTTCCCTCCCTCCGCAAAGCCCCAGGGAGCCCAACAAAGGGCCGATACGCAGGCTAGGAATTGAAAGAATATAAAGAATTAAGTGCCATTCTTTCGAAGAAATGGTAGTTCTCACTCAGGTCATATTATTCTTTTCTTGGTATCAAAAATTATTGGTTTGAGTAGCATATGGCTGTAATTCAATCATAGAATCTTATTCCCAATAGGTTTGAAATGGTAATGTTCTAAGGGTTAGGCTCTGCAGTAAATGTTGATACAACTCCCCTTTTCTACACTCCCTTCCTTACTTTACGAACCTAAGTCTCCCGTAACGTTATATTTTCGTTCTCTTTAACAGAATTGAGATCCTCCGTTGCCAAGTCAAATCTTCTCCTCAAAACCGTTTGTCTCAACCCACCCCCGGAAAGTGGAAAATTTTGCCAGCCAGGCATGGCACCCTGGAAACGGGTCGTCGTCCACCAAAGGCATCCTGGGAAACCTACAATACCTAGCGTTCAAACATCAGGGCGTGACGTAAGAGGAAGTGCCAGCCCAGGATCCAGGCAGAGCGTCTTTCTGGATGATATGATTTCAGCAAGCCCGGTGTGCGAGAGACCGGCTCGAGCCACTTTACAAAAAGATTCGGCAATTGCAAGTAAGCGCTTGTCGCCAGGACAACGACGAGTGTCCTTCAAACCTCACACAAAAAGATAGCAACTTCCTTATACGTCTAGCTTGTGTTTAAAGTCTAAAATATTGATACATTAGATAGTATTATTTTAGTTAAGAGTGTTTGTCGCGTTTTTCAAGTTTAAAAATCAAAATAACATGACAAAGTAATTGCAATAACACTAGAATTGTGGACCAGATTGATTTGCGAAAGGGATCTAATATTTCATTTCATATGAACATATTAGTATGATCAAAATGTCTTCCAAGAATGCGGTATATATAAAGCGCGCGGTACGTGATGTTACATAGCGAACTGGGTAGCAGTGTCTCGTCCAGGAAGATCAACACAAGCCATCAAATCCTTGACCTTACCATGATCCTTTGCAATTCAAGTAACCTCAAGACTACTCGCCGCGCCTTGTTCTCCGTACGTCACGTGTATCATATTCTATCTTAATCATTAGTCTGTAATAAAATCTTCAAAAATTAATGATTGGAGTGGTGATTGACTAACGCGCAAGGGCAGATCTAGTATCTTTGGCGAAAGGCGCGCACTCCTATCCTCCAGCCCTCCGTTCTTAATTTCATTATACCAACGACAAAGAAAATTCTATTCTCCTGATGTTCAGTTGTCAGTCTCTGAAAAATGTTAAATGTTCAATGTGTCGCTATTGCAACCTAAATCAGTGGCCGCTCCCAGTCCTTTCCCAAATTCCATGTTCGGAAATAGTTTGAGGTGCTTTTTGAAGTGAAAATTTCTAAAAAAATTCACTACCAAGTCCTAATCCAAGGCTCAGTTTTGCGTGCGGGCACAGAAAATTTTCAGGCAAATATCTTTCCGTTTTTATTCATTATTTAGCAGCTTTCACAGTTAGTAGAGTTAGACACGCATGTTTAGGCAATTGAATGAAAACCAAGATGTACGAAATGAGGTCGCACCTGGAGCTAGCCCAAGGTTCACTGGGGCTTGATTGCGATACTAGCTAAACCAAAATGTACTCATCAGAAGTTTTAACCATCCTGGTCGCCGCGTGACAAGTAGCCTGTGTTGCCTGCTTTCCGGGGGGCGCATGAGGAGTCCACATTCCCATTGAACCAGCAACGCAGGCTACGTGGCAAAGGCCAACCAACGCTTTACTTGAACACTTACTCCATACAGTTTACTAACAATTACCATTTATCAAGACATCCATCCTCGTATTCAAGTCGAGGATGAGAGTGAACAATTTACACTATTCCCGGAACCAACATCTTTAACCTGGCTTTTTAAAAGCTGTAAAATGTTACCATTGATAAAATAACAGATTTAAAATTCTCCAGTCCGGGGGGGGGTGAATGTACATGTCAAATAAACCTATACATTCTTATTATCTTTACATTTACATTTTATACATTAATTTTACTATTATAATCTTACCGTCGTTACACTTAACCTGTCAATCGAACTACTGGGCAAGAAGAAAGTACAGAAAAAATACAATAAAAAAAGGGCTTTTTTCCAAGTCGTTTGAGTCACTTCATTTCTTGGTTCGAAAACAAGGTACAACTGCTGCAGAAGTAAAGTTGCAAGCAACGTTGGAGAAGTGAAATTGAGATCTACTACTAGAAAGTTGCGCGCAAACAAATTTCATCGTGTTAGAACATGACGTGATGTTCTCACTAATCCATATTCTGTATCCAACTTCCCAAAATTTAATTTTAAACTTCCACAATTCGTTTCCCATTCATCCGTATCTTGTTCCCAATTTCCCACATTTTCCCTTTTTATCTACAGTATTCTCACGTCACGTGATTCTCTCACGAATGCGCTTGCGTGTTCATCTACAAAAGTCTCTATTTTTGCCGTTGAACGACCAATTTTACAGATTAAGTACAACGACGCTCTAGGATATTCATTTTAGTTAGCTAGTGAATGTTTGTTTTCTGGGACTTGAAGTTGACCAATTCCAACCTTTTGAGAATAATTTTCTTCGCGTTCTGGTTTCTCCTTGTTCGCTGGCTGCTGTTCGCATTTGTTTTTGTACTTGTTCCTCGATTATTGAAGCCATATCGAACTGCAACAAAGGAGAAAATATTTTGATTGGGTATTGTTGAAACACAGGTATCCCGCCACAAGATGTACCATAAGAATACAAAAAACAACACAATAAAATAGATAGAAAGGCAATAAAATACAATCAATAATATGAATATATTACATCAGCTGAGTGCTATGTAGTTTCTTCCATGGTATCAGAACATTTAACTTATGAAAGAGCATGGTAAAACACACGTAACCCAGAAAAGATCATGGTAGTCCCAAAGGTAACCCAGAAAAGATCACGGTAGTCACACAGGTAACCCGCAAGAGGCGAGGGTAGTCACACAAGAAACCCAAGAGAGGGTATCGTAACCATTATGTATGTGACCGTTTACAAAAGAGACTTTGTCTAAACTTCTCATCAGCGTTTCAAGGGTTAGGGAAACGTTATACAAAGCACATGTTGAGACTCCTGTGATGACAGACACTTCATTTCAATCTTTCTCACCTGCCAATCTTCAAGCTGCTCAGATAATTCTATCTTTTGCTGGATCGCTTCCATCAGCTGTTTGTCTAGTCTTCCAGCATCTCGTTTACACTTCTCTAGTTCCATTGCAGTCTCGCGTTCCCTAAAGCCACAGACATTTATAAAGTAAATAAATATAAATATTTATAAAGTACTTTAGGATACTGTAAGTCCGTTGCGCTTCCGCGAGCCATACCATAATTGTTTTGTTTGTTTGTTTGTTTATTTTTGTTTTTAAAAAAATTGATAGTTAACTAATTATTAAATGAATGAATGAATAAATGAATGAATACAGAATGGATGAGTGAATCATTGAAAGAAAGAAAGAAAAAATGGATGGATGGATGGATGGATGGATGGATGGAAGGAAAACAAAAGAAACAAAGAGACAAAGAAAGAAAATAAAAATGAATGAATGATATTCCCACATTTTACCTTCTTAATGCGTCTTCCTTGTCCTGAATAGCTTGCTGGTAAACAGCGTCGAATGCTAAGTCGGGGTCGCATTCTTTCAACACCAGTCTTTTTCTTTCTTCTTTCAAATGTTTTATTTCATCTGTGCGATCTTCTAGCTGCAATACAGACATGTAAATAACAAACAGTTCATGTCTTATTCAAGAAATGTGATTGGGTGATGTGGGTTTTTTCTTGTTTCCCATCGGTTCATATAGCGGAAGCCATTCAAGAGTCATTGCGGGGGACGTTTCCCATGCATACAATACCTCGTCTATCCAACTACGATACGTTTGTGATGGGGTAATATCATAAATGAATACACTTGAATGGGTTTCATTATCTAAAGACGTGCGACACAACCTTGACATTGCTTAACGTTTGGCAACGTTATTTTTCTCTGAAATAATTGAATTTAGGTATCTCATCTTTCTTTTTCACAAACCAGGGATTTTGAACCAATTTCAAGTTTTTACATGTATAGCTCACTGGGAATTCCAAATGTCAATTCCAAGTTTCTATTTTTCACTGTCAATAGCAGTCATAACTTCTATTGCTGGGACTAGCGCCCTCTACTACATTTAATGAAGTTATTCCTGTGTTAACACTTCCCAAGTCATTCATCGTACGTACTCATACAAAACCAGTACAGCTACAAAATAGGTCCCCGTGGCTTATAGTTTGAGTGTCTGGTTTTTATGTTAATTTTTTAATCCAAAGAGATTAACTCCTGGATCGATATAACAGCGCTTTAACGCTTGAGAGAGTTGTCAAGATATATTTGGATCAGATCAATTTCGTACCTTGTCCTGTAACTCCTTGACTTTGGAGTCTTTTTGGTTTAATCTTGTGTTTGCTGTTGCGATTTCTTCTCTCAGGTGTTCCATGTCTATGTGGGCTTGATAAAGGTCTTCTTTGAGCTGACGGATTTGTTCCTTAAAGTTGTCATGTATCGAGCCGACCATCGAGCCGGCATAACCCTAAGGACGAGAAACGATTAAAGTTATAGGAAACTGAAACGACCCTTGAGAAGATACATCGAAAACAGTAAAACTAGGCTGATTATATTATAGCTAAGAAATATAAACGTTTGAATTGACAAAAAAATGCAAATAAACATTACATACATGCACAAAAACAAACAAATACAAAACAAAAGAAGTAAAAATAAGCTGACGACAACTATGGCAAACAAATAGTCAAAAAACAAATGAATAAACGAACAAACATGCAAACACAAAGTCAAAACTCAATACTAAAAACGTAACACAAACAAGCCACTATCTTAACCCTCCACTGTGTCATCGTAATACAAAAAAGAAATGAAAAACAAGCAAATAATAACTGAAAGGGAACAAAAAAGGTAGGAAACGAATAGAGTCAACATGAATGACTTCTAGAGTATCAGAATTTTAGTTTCTTAATAAACGTCTCATTGAAAGCAATGGAAAAAATAGTCCCATTAAGGGTATTGAAAAGAGTCACAAAGGGATTACCAAGCAGAACAATTATCTTTATACTCTAGACCAAACAGCTTAGGGGTTTCGTGACGTTGCCATACGTGAAATTCACGCAAACACTCGATAACATCTCTTCACTTGCGGTTCAAACTTTATTTTTACGAAAATTAGCATGTTATATCATTTCTAATATTGCTAATTTGTTTACTATGAGTTTACAAAATATTGGCTTTTACTTAATTTCACCGATTTGACTAGTAGTCAGCCGAGAACAGCATCAATACTATCAAACTCTGTCAGAGAAGTTCATTGCCAGCTGCTGTTATATTCTTGTGTTATTTATTTTTCGAAAGTCGCATGTTCTGGTGGGTTCTCTGGGGGTATTTTGAACAAGCAACAATGGTAGAGAAGTATAGTTCTAGCATGTGTGTTCTCGCTGTCGTGCCTTGGCAAAATGCCCGGCTGTTGAGCACGTGGCCGGAAACTAGCGGAGTTCCGCGCACCGTTCCACGTGATGCACCTTGCCATGTCTCATGGTTCAGTAATAATTGGAGGTTTTGTGAATCCTTTTATGTCGAAAAAACTCGCCCGATGTGTGTGTGTGGGAAGGAAGGGGGCGATTTGATGTAAAACAGGGATCAAGGGTAGCGTAGCGGTAGTGCACTCGCCTCTCACCTCTGAGGTCTCGGGTTCGATTCTTGTTGAGTCTCCTTGATTTACTCGAGGGTTTTCTCCGGGTACTCCGGTTTTCCTCCTCCGCAAAACCCAACACGCTAAATTTCTATTCGATCTGTAAATAGCCATGCCCTAGCTGTGACTTAGATCAGGGTTGGATAAAACAGATGGTTTTTGATGGGATCAGTAGATTTTTGATTTTCTGTTTTTTAATCAAAATAGACGTTTTTCCACTTGGGTGCCATCCTACATCACTGATGTAATCTCCAGATAATCTTGAGAATTATTTATCTTCAACACCTCATGACAACCTGCACGAAACTCGAATTCAAAACACAAAACTTACCGAGTTTTTTCTGGAAACGGTTGATTTATGCGTCTGTATGATATCATCGAGAGCATCTTTGAAGGTGCGAACGAATGACGTCAGACATCCCGAATTAAGATCTTGATTCAAATCTAAAGGTTCGACTTTGGACGTAGGCTTTTCGTGGGACCGTCGTAGTTTGTCGTAGAACGTTCGAAGCTCGTTGTGGGCGTCTAGTATTTCTTTTCTTAACTGAAATGAAAAGGATAGGATTAACTAAAAGTTATAACGAAGGTGTGGATTTAGTATCTTAGCATACATTAGGTTAAGGACCGTGGAGCTAGGGAACTGGGGCTATAGCCCTCCACCCCCAATAATTTTTTCAACATTTTGAATTGATTTACTTATTCGACTACTCAATGTTTACAAATGAGTCTGTGTCTCGAAATGACAAACGAAATTTCGAATCTTTCACAGTAAATTAGTAAAGGTAGAAGCCCCAACTAAACAATTCAGAGAACGGCTTTACATCGATCCCTGCCCAAGGATGCGACCGAGTATATTTGCACCACCGATCTCCCACACACAAGAGCAAATAAGCTAGCTATCCAGGTATTGAACGACAGGACAGATGTACAAATTGAGAAGACAGACAGAAAAACAGACAGACAGACAGACAGGGCTAAACAAATTTAAGTCATGTACCTCAGCATTTACTTTCTGTTCCTTTTCTAACTGTGCGTAGAAGTCAACATTCCGTGTAACGGGACCATCCACTTCGCATTCATTTTCATCGTACTCTAGATCACTCTCATCACCATCTTCTTCCGAATCCACACTAGAATACTGGCGCGGTCGTTTGTGTGATGAGGAAGCCGCCAAAGGACGTGGGCTCCCGTTTAGACTCAGCACTGGTCGAAGTTGTTGACTATTTCTCTATAAAGAACCAAAACAGAACACACCTAGTTAGAAACAAAATCACAACATGCGACGATACAGGTTTTGGGGACCATCCATGGACCATCCATTCATTTTTGTGGGGGGGGAGGGGTGGGGGGCAAGATTCATCCAAACAGAACCAAAAACATCATGATCCCGTCCCCCCTAAACAAAGTTATATATTCCCCTTTCTATAGATATTTTTTGTGATCCCCCCTCTCATTTTTTGGTGACCCCCCTGTCATAAATTTCGATGTTCCCCTCATCATTCTTGCCAGCCCCCCCGACATAAATAATGGTTACAATGGTCTCTAAACATTAAAAACTATGATACAAATTACTGATCTCTAATGAATCAAAAAACGTATATAAAACATCGAAAACAAAACGGGAAAGGTTTAGAAAAAATTGTAATAAATAAAAATTATGGAAGAAAATATTAAAATATAAATTACTAACTACCGCTTTTTAATAATAATAATAATAATAATATTTTAATAATAGTTTTTCAGAGCAGCTTCTTTTCTTTTTTTCATAACACTACGCCCCGCCGCGGCTCTCTACAACCCACCTAAAGAGTTTTCCAATTCGAAGGTACTTAAGCTCTAACAAGGCATTGTTATCGACTCGACAAACAAAGTCTGACTTCGATCACGGCTTATTCATTTCTACGTCAATAATTGCTGGGGAGATGATAGCGAGCCAACGTCTTCCTGTTGTTATTCTTCCGTGGTGTTTCAGTTGGAAATCCTATCAACATCTAGAATCTAAATAAATTCGTTTTCAATGACAAGTAATTGTATATTTGCACGATAAGACAAACCCGATGAAAATGCTCCTAAGTTTACTATCAACTCCATCAGTTTCCACCCACCTTCGTTTTGTCTCTTCGTGCAGCTTTCGTGCATAAATCATCGTTATCCAACGGAGAACGAGACATATCCGACAATTCTAAGAATAAAGAACCACGCGAAGCTTGGTCTAATGAAGCCTGTGGGCACAAGAGAGAGCAATTGGTTAGCTTCTGTCAAAAGGATGAAGAAAAATGACTCATTAATCGTAATAAAATTACAAATTTTGCACACGACAAAAATATACGGTGGAGAGGTTTTGTGGAGTAAAAAGTATCAATATCAAAATATGCCATCGAGGATGCTTCGAGGTTTTTTTTTTTTTTTTTGCTTTTCCTTGTCTTTCCAGATACTATTTCTCAGAGTTGTATAAAGGGATTCACTCAGTGATTCAAAACGTAGTTCATTTTTTTTTTAAAAAAAAAAGACAAGGATGTGGACAGTTTTTCATAGAATAAAAATAAAATGTCAACATCAAAATATGCCATCGCTGTATTAAATTTCGACTCAAAAACTGGTCGCAAAGATTCACAGAGGTTACAAAACAAAGTTTACAGCAAGTTAACGCGCCGACTTCCAGATGGTGGTACAATCCAAGCCTTTTGATTGGATGTCGGGTATTTTTTCGTGTTTTCATTGGTTTATAGCGGAACCCATTTGAGAGTCGCACGACCAAAAACGCAAACCATCCCGGATCGCTCCGAACATCCAAATCTGTTCTGCTGCTCGGCACATATTTGAACGTCTTTTCTTTTCTTTTTTCTTTTTACATTTTTTCTTCTTTTTTTGAACTTGGAAATAAAAAATGCAGAAGTTAAATAACTTACCTGAATTTTCAATTCCTCCAGTTGATCTTGAAGGTGCAAATTGTTAGCTTTGCTTTCATTTAGCTTGTCCTCAGTGTCGTCAAGCTGTTTGGGGACGAAAAACTTTCAACTCAATATTATAACATGCTGAAAGTCTACGACGGTACTTTCCCTAGCTTGCTGCAAAGGATATTTCATACTTCCTCTAAAACTGACAATTATTTTTTGATCCTTTGGAATTTAACTTTACCTGAGATTTTAAATCTTCGTAGTTCTTTTTACTTTCAAGCGCTTTAGCTCGTAACTCTTCGTTATCTTTTGCCAAAATGTCTTTTGTGGACTCGAGTTCTTCAACATTTTGTCTTAAGGAGTTTCTTTCCTCTTCTAATCTAGTAATCTAAAAGAGAAACAGCAAAAGAATAAAAAGAAGGGATTTGTAATTCTTCCCAAAAAATACTCAAAATTTCCAACAATTTTTATGTCAGACTATTATATTATAAAGGATTTCTGCAGGTTTTCTGTCTATTAATTACCGGTCTGTAGAGATTAACAATTATGTTAGACAAAATATTTATTACAAGAAATTACTTCCGAAGGTTTCATTAAAATAAGTTCTAAAAAATCGATGTCAATGATTTTTGAAGTTTTTAAAAAAATTTTAAAACGTATTTCAACTTTTAAAACCGAACAAAAACTGCCAGGAAACTTTAGGGAATTTTGTATTACGATTTTTTTTCTCCTTATAATCTTTTCAAATTTCATCTACCGGTATATATAGTCATAACTGGCTCTGCTAATGTCAACTTCAATTAAGCTGTTTTTTAGGGACTGGTCATTACTTATCAAGAGGGGGGGCTGGTGCAAATATGGGGTGGGTCATATATTTTCATGCAAGCTTTGTGGAAAGTGTTTTAAGAGAATG
>WUAP02141103.1:0-12205 GCA_015163945.2 Stichodactyla helianthus | reverse complement strand
TTTAATGTTATTCCTTTCTTACTAAATTACAAAAGTTCTTTCCTCCTATGACAACCTTCTTGCAACTAGGTGTATGTATCGAATCGAATGAATACAAAAATTAGGAATGAAACGATTATTCGCGAACGACTGAGTGAGATAATATTATAATATGCTATAAAAACGTAATTCCTTCGTTATATGAACGCCGATAGATTGAGTCGAAATGACAAACGATTAGATCATGAATGAGTAAGAGAAGACGAGTACCAGAATCAGGTAGCCCGACTAAACTAAAAATTTAAGAATAAAATGGGTTACGTGTTAGTCTTGTAGTCGAAATAGCACGACTGAATAAGTAATTCTCTACTTACTTTCGCACACCCCATAATGCCTTCTGTTTTTTGGGGGTAGTTATTGTAATTCAAATCAATCAAATTGTCATTCAAATCAAATAAATTTGAATTACAATAACTATCCCAAAAAAAACAGAAAGCATTATTGGTATGCGAAAGTAAAAAATGGCGGGATGCATAAGAAAATCAGGATGATGAATTTCTTCGGCGTTTTTGAGATCACGAATGAACGTGTGGATAAGAACTCCACAACATCGTACTCTTCATACTTCTTTATTTGGAATTACTCAACAAAATTGTAGTCTACTCATGCTCGTACAAAGCGGATTATTTTCAGTCTTAAGATTACAGAAATTCTGTTCTATAAATAAACAGCAGAAGCCTGAGCGTCATTAAGCAAAAAATATATCAAACTGGAGATAAAGTTTTTCCAACAACAAAATAAAAAAATATAATTAAAACTTATTCTTGTCCATAGTATTTGGTTATCAGGAAATTTAGGTTATACTTTTTTTGAAAGTCGTCTTCTTAAACGAATCGCTGGGGAACTTGAGGCAGAGAGATCCCAGAAAAACGTTTAAGAAATTTTTTTTTCATCTTCTGGCAAAACAAATAAAATTTGTCAATTGTTTAGAACAGTTTTCATTCAAAATTTGTTCTTTTTCTAAAACTCTTCTTAAACGAATCGCTGCGGCACTTGAGGCAGAAAGGTCGCAGCAAAACATTTAAGGAACCTTTGCTTTTTCTCACCCGCACAACAAATACCTTTCAATACAATGCCCATTAATTTTGTTTACTCATTTATCATTTCGTTTATAATATTAGATGCAAAAATTTCCTAAGATAGATTCTCTGAATTCTTTATTTTATTTCTATACACGTAATTCATTATTACTGTTTTTAAATTCATTATAAAAATATATTAAAATTTTTGATAGCAAAGCATAAAATTATATTGTGTCTTTTGTATGGTATTATTTCTTACGAAACAAATATTTCTAATTACCACAAACATGTCAACTACGTACATTCATCAGACTCGGCCAGTTTCTGCAGCTCGGGTTCGGACGCCTGGGAGGACAGGGTATCCGTCGATGCCGAAATACCTGTACGAGTTCGAGAAGAAAGTCCAGGTTCTTGTTTTGCATCGTCTCCTACGAGCCAGGAAGCAGGGACCCATCCTTCTTTCACGTTGTTATCATCTCCGGTGGTTTGGACAAAGAAGAGATCTTTTCCAGAGCGGAGTACACGGACAGCTTCACCGCGTCCGATAACAACTTGATGGGTGTCTTTTTCGATTGTGTCTTCGTGAATATGATATGTTCCACCAAGTTCGACGTTCTTAAAGTAAAATGAATAAATAAGAAAGGGTGACATTAAAGGATAAAAGGGAATGAAAAATAGGAAACCTAGCTCCTTAGGGACCGGCCATTATTTAGAGAGGGGCTGAACTTAAAAACACGAAGCAATGTTCCACTCCCGTTTTCACATTTCTAAATATAAATATAATCCCACAAACTCAAGGGGTTGCAGTTCAATAATCACGATGGTGCTTTAGGATAAGTACTTCTGAAGCAGATACTTACCACATTTGGTGGAGGTTCAGGCGAATCGGGAGGTGTGATAGCAACGTATTGCTTTTCTACCTCCGCAACGATGTCTAACAGAGACGAACTGGTGATAGTTTCTTTAAACGCCGTCACAAGCGGACCAGTACTTTCAGTCTTCTGTTCGATAGTAATAGTTTGAGACCGCTGTGTTGATTTATCTACAATGAAGTGAATTAAGAGAAAAATGTTATGACAAAGTGGGACGATCTTTAAATTTACTTTTCGGCTTTTATTCCACAAGTGACAACGCCCATGACAACTACAACAACACTATAGCATAACTGCATCATATTCTTTTGCTACCAGAATCCCTTGTCCACTTCATCTTGTCGGTTTAATCATTCGCACCAATTGTACATAAATTTTATATCAGAAAGGAAATATGCCAAGCATTCTGGTAGTGCTAGTAAAATGACTTTACCATGCACTGCAAATGGCCAATGAACGACAACATTCACGACTGAAATTGACGTATCTTACCAACATTAAGTTTTAATATTCTCTTTAGATCTCGAATCCAGGCTTGCTTGGACCATGAAGATTTAGTCTATTGATAAAAAATATATGGTTAATTCGCTTTAATCTGAAAAGTCCAGATAATGATTGATAAGAATTGCATGAACATTATCGTACCTCAAATGTGTGGAGAACAAGGGCATTGGCCATGGAGCTGCCCACCCATACCATGAAATGTGTTGGTTCGCCTTCTACATTTTCGGTTAGCCCAACATTGGCAGTCGACAGCTGAAATATTAAATCGGCAATGTTACTATTGATTGCAAAGAAATAGACGGATAGATGCCTCAACTGAGAGAATGTGCCTTCGCCATGGATGGCACTAATGCCATCTTCATGGACACCTTACATCATTATTGATACATATGATGAATAAATGATTTGACAATGTCTTCATAAACATTTGTCTTTATTAAACAAAATGAATAACTAACACACCTTTAAAACGTTCTTGCAGATGTATTTCTTTCCTCCCTCTTTCCTTTTGGTGTTCACCAAAGCTTTTTCGAAGAGGAACAAATCTCTTTCTTTGCCTTTACCTCGCGCACGTTCCTCCCAAAATAGCATAGTTTCCTAGAATAAAAAAGCGAAACGTTTAAATACAATAAACCGATGCAAATGAAATAAAAAAGGATAGAAACTACCAGTGTGAATCTTTGTTACAAACCTGTCTAATGAGTCTGCCGAGATCTTTGAGTGGTACCTCGCCCTAAGAAAAAAAAGAATTAGTCAAAATCTTTATTTACTGTTTTGACATCATAGGCTGTAATTATTATAGTCGTTCTTTTTAACTTACCTGGTAGTTTTCTATAGTGTGGAATTTGTGTATTCTCTCGGTAGCCTGTCTTGGCAAGTCTGCAACCATTTCTAATGAAGACTAAAGCAAGGAAGGCATATGTTATCGTACTATGTTATCCTACACCCATATCAAAATTCTTAACAATGTCATTTTGTAAAAATCAGCACGTCAAATATAATAAAATATAATTGAAGCTTCAAGGTAAAATTTGAAATAATCTTTGAAAACTACCTTGCAGCATCAATTGAACGTTTTATCCATATAATACTTTACTTTGCAAGGCTATTCGCTTGGGCGGAACAACGTGGGTCATTCACTACTGAGCTAGACTCCAATTTAAGGTGAATGCCCAAAGATCGCCAGTAGCAATCTGCGAGATGATTTTTGTGGGAGGGAGGAAAAACCAGAGAACTCGGAGAAAAACACAGGAGAGAAACGACAAACAACTCTGCTCACATGAGATAGCATGTCCAGGGACTGAACCTGCGACCCCATAGGGAAAGGCAGCGCTTTAACAGCACACACCACCCATGCTTCCATACTACTTACGACATAGGTCGAATAATCCAAGTCCGCTCTGACAGTGTACATGAGAAGCATCTGCGGAGAACATTAAGGATAACATTATAGTCTTTAGTATTATCATAACCAATATTATGCTTGTGACCCAAAAACTCTAGGTTCATTTTGTATTATGTCAATAAAACTTGAATAAGTCAGAATTTATAACGTAAATTGACTGGTGGAATAAAAAATATCAGTTTGCCGCAAACTGGAAAACTATGCAACTTCTGGAATCATATCCTTCGTTTGCACGTCACGCCATCACGGATATGTTGGTCGTATTTAAACAAAATTTCTCATCAGGTCGTTTTGCCTTCACGACCAACATATCCGCCTTGCCTTTGGCTTTTGCTTCTCTGGGAATGGTAGGGAACTGTCAATTTACGCACACTGCAGTCAGAACAATAATCATGATAACTAAACCTACTCGAAGAATACGTTGGTAGTCTTGTAATCTTTGAGAGGGCTTCTTGAAGTAGTCACTGATAAAATATTGATTGCCCATGTCTTCTTTGAATTCCTATGAGTGAAAAATGTCGTTTGTATAACTAAAAAGATCAAAGTAGATTATCTAGTTATTGAAACACTATTCTCAATAGGGTTCTGAACCCCCTTTCTCAACCCGCTGCTTCGATGGATTGCTCATCCAAGAAGCGAAGCTCAGGGAAAGGGAGGGAGAAGGGAGGGAGAAACGAGAGGATTTTGAAATATTTTTTTTTATCAAATATTTTGCTAAAACGTTAAGGAAACAAAAACAGTTCAAAAACGTTTTACCTCCCAAAATTCCACAACATCGGCGTCTTCAAGAATCTCATTTGCAGCAGGTCGTGATTCAATAAAGTCAACGTACATGAGCAGTTCGGATTTCTAGCAAAACATAAAGAAAGAAGTGTGAATACATAATACATATTCAGAGGCGACATTTAAAGGATAACATAAACTCGGTCCTTAGCTATACTTACATATTTCATGAATATTTTTGGGATGTCTTCAGGATTGTTCACACATGCCTCTAGCTCAGCTAAGAATGTCCTATGGAGAAACAAGTGATTCATGAGGGCATTTTTCTCCTTTTCTATTTTGTGGTATCGAGTTAAACGAAAGGTAGACAAAGCAAAAGTAGCAGCAATAGCTAGAAAAATTTCTAGAGAATTATTACGGAATGGCTTACTTTGAATGGAATTCGTAAATGTCTTTGAAGTTGGCGAAAAATTTCTCTTTCTGTCCCACAAGTTTGTCTGGGATATCATCAGCATCTAACTCTACCATGTGGCTCTGTTAAATAAGGAAAAATAAGAAAAGAGGAGCTATATAGGCGAAAAACTGCGCAAAAGGATTCCATAATTAGAAAGGATAAAGAGAAAAATAACATTAAGCCCTTGGCGGGAATCGAACCCCACGTCTTCGGTTTACTAGTCCATTGTGTTAACCACTACACTACAAGGACCAACCACGCTGGAAACGCGGCCGGAAAATGTAATGTATGCGGCAACTGTAGGGAATCCCAGGGCGTTATTTTTCTCTATGGGTAAGCTGAACACCGTAAATTTGGGGTACGCATATATATATTAGAAATGAAAGTAAAGTGAATGCGTTCAGTGTGTGTGTGGATAAAGAGAAAAATAACATTAAGCCCTTAATGTTATTTTTCTCTTTATCCTTTCTATACGCACACACACCGAACGCATTCACTTTACTTTCGATTCCATAATTAGTTTAACTTATGAAAGAAGAAAAAGACAGATATCCTGTCTGTTTGATACACAGACTACTTCAGAAAACCAAGAACTGAATTATTTCTACAGCCTTACCTCGGTCACCAGCTGAAGATTATTGACATACTCCCGTTCGGTCTCGATTAACTCGTTGACAATCGATCTGAAATTGACAATTATCAATTGTTAAGAGTGGTATTTAAACTTGTCAACTGGTTTTTCCAAAGTTCACAGAAGGCCGATAAAGACGGTAATTTCTTGTCAGCCCAACCGTTTCATAATTCTAAAGTGAGTTTTCTATAACGATATTCAAAATAAGTTTGAGAACCACTAACACTAAACTGACATTACATTTGATTATCAAGTAAAAAGAAAGTGTGTTTATAAGTATAAGACCATTATTTGGTTATACTTACTGTCGCCGTGCAAGAGCATCCTTCTTTCCAGAGGAAGGGGTCTGTAACTGTGCAGATTCCAAGAAGATAGCTGGTGCCCATCCTACTTCGCCAGTACGATCTAAACATATAAGCCACTTCTCCACATTCCTATCATCAAGTATCGTCAAAGTGTCACCTTCAAGAAGAGGCAGCTCGCCAGGTAACTTTGGTGTGTAGTTTATGACTGATATAAATCGTTGCTGTTTGGAATCCTGAAAGGAAGAGGTTGTCATTAGCATCATTTTCAATAATCTTGCAAACAGACCAATCACAGGAGTATTTTTACGATTCATTCTACTTTGGTATAGAATTTAGTTTCCAAAGCCAGTATTTATGTATAATTGTCCTAAATTTTCCCATTAAAAGTTCTTAAAAGCTTGGAAATATTTTCCTGGATTTTTCATTTGGGAATCAAGGAAATGCCCCAGTGGTAAAATTATGATAAGGAAACTAAAAAGTGCGATAAACTTACTGATGTTATGGTAGGTTTTTCTATTTCAGGTCTGCAACAACAACAAAATAAAACATAGATTAGCGTGGCGAAAATTTTAACTCAAATGAAAATCAAGTGTATAATTTTTGAAAAAGAGGAAGTTGCAAAAGCCTTCTACTTACTCGGCACCATCTTTTGTCAAAACGTTTGATTTTACAAAACCAATCTCTGCACCACGTGAAACACGTCTCACAAGCCAGAACTCTGGACGGCTTGTGTCTAGTACTTCCACCTGGTCCCCTTTTATTAAAAATTTCTTTCCTGTTTCCTCTGATCTAAAGTCATCTGCAGCAATGTACAATTGAGGCTTCATAACCTGCAGAAAGTGTCAAAAGCAATAAAATGAATATAAGAAACCACATAAACCAACCTTACCCAAAGGATGGACCTTTGGCACAAAGCTAATGATACTAATAAGAACCCATTAAAAAGAAAGCCATCCCCACTCAGCCCCCAATTAATTACTATAAGAAGATTGATCCTGAGGTACTCACGTCTTCAATTCTTGCCAATCCCGAACTCTTCCTTCCTGGTTTAGAATCTCCATCAATTGGCTTGAACCCAGGACCTAAAAAATGCAAGACAAAAAATTAATCCATGAGGTATCAATTAGAGAAAAAAGAAAAATTAACCCGGCCGCAGCTTCCTTTCCATCTTGGAACGCCTTTCTTCCAACTCACTATATGATTTGCTGCTGAGCAAGCTACATAGAAAATTTGGGCTAAATAATGGGAAAATAACGGAAATCAACTCTGTTGCAATGGGACGATAATTTCTCCGTTATAATTCACCTTCTACGTAAAGTTTTCCAATGGTAGAATCCTGTCCAGCGGAGTTCTTTGCTACACATTTGTAGACTCCAGAGTCTTTAGAGGTTCCCTCAGTTATCAGAAGGGAATGTAGGTCACCTTCGCCCAAAACTTTCATATGTGAAAAAGCTGAAGGGGTGATTTCCTTGTCGTCTTTATACCACGTTATCTTAGGGGATGGATTGCCGATTGCTCGTGCATCGAAGCGCGCAGCACTTCCACTTTCAATGGAACGGTCTTTCAAGAGAGCTGTAAATACAGGGGCTTCATCTTTGAGCTTGGATTTTGATGAAACTTTTGATTTCAAATCTTTAACCTTCTTTTCGTCTTCGTCTGTCTCAAGATCTACCAAGCGAAATAAAAGAAAAAATGAAATTATTTCAGGACTGCGCATTTGGAAAAATAGCTTGATTTCTTACCTTCTACAAGAAGTTCAGCTTGGCATGATATTGATCCACCTGAGTTGGAAGCCACGACCATGTAGTCACCTTCATCGTCGATAGAAGCCTTCTTGATGAGCAGAGAGTACAAACCAGTTTCTGGGTCACTGACGAATGTAATCCGTGAACTTTCAACTAGTTCCTTTCCATCTTTGGACCATGTAACTTTTGGCTCGGGCCTTCCTGAAATCTTAACATCGAAGTGAATGGTGTCTCCTTCTAGGACCTCGCGATCTTTAAGCTCTTGTTGGAATTCGGGAGCACAAATGCTGTCACGTGACCGCCGCCGAGCATTTCTTAAGTCAGTAACACTTTCGTCAGCCGATGAAACGTCTGAAAGTGATTCCGATTCACCTAAAACAACAAATTTGCATGAATGAAACAAATAGACCGATCCCGCGATCTATAGATAATGTTGCTACGTCGGACAAACCAAAACTTTTTATCGAGATTCCGCTTTGAAATAAATGTTGATTACTAAAAATTATATACGGTTTAGTTTTATGTTGTGTAACGTGAGAAAATATTGACACAAATAGCCAAGAAATGTTTAAATCTTGATTAAAATAACTTTGGTAATAATCTTAACTGGAAAAACTAATGCGTTAGTTTTTCCAGTTAAGAAAATGTTTAAATGTCCCTGAAGTCGAGAGGTTTGTATTTCTTTGGGGAAAACTTTACGCTCTCATCGGTGGAGCTAGTGTTGGCGGGATCGGTATAATGTTTCAGATCACTCCTTTCAAAAAAATTCACTAACCCAAGAGTGAGAGAGAGAATAAATGAGAGATGGGAAAGAAAGGAAAAAAGTGAACTCACCATCTACTAAAACGTCTGCGGAACAAGATGCTATCCCATAGTCATTCAAGAGAACACACTTGAATATCCCTTCGTCATCGAAGTTGGACTGGTTTATGGTAAGGGTGTGTTTGGTGTCTTCTGACACGACGTTGTATCGGGGTTGTGATCGTATTAGTTCATTGTCTTTAAACCATTCGATTTTCTTAACAGTTTCAGGTCCCGAAATCACCTCAAGCACAATGTCATCTCCCTCAATGACGTCTAAGTCAGATAATGGGGTCACAATTGTTGGCTTTTCACCAACAGTTCTTTTTGCTTTGGTGTCTTTGGACGTCGGGGTTGCGGTACCACCTACATCACCACCATCAACAGACTCCAATGCTGTATCGAGAAAAGAGGAAATTCGAAAGAGAGTCGTTACACATGGATGAGAAACCTACGGTATTGTGATTAAAAAAATTGCACACTAAATTTTCTAACGTTTCGTATACTCAACAGATGTCTAAAATTTTAATTAAAAACTTATGAATAATTGGAACATACGCTCTACTGTTAACAGCACTTCACAATCTGCAGTTCCAGCTTTGTTAGAAATGACACACATGTAAAGACCCTCGTCTCTCTTCTCCACTGGCGAAATTTTCAAGGTACAGTTTTCGCCATCTGAAGACATCTTTATTCGTCCGCCATATTTGATGGTTTGTTGGTCTTTGAACCATCTGATCGAAAGAGGTTGGCTGCCAAGAGCTTTGACCTTGAATATTGCTGTACCCTTTTCTGTGACAGTCTGAGATTCACACTCTTCGATAAACTCAGGGGAAACTTGCGAAAGCCGCCTAAAGGGTTTCAAAGAAAACAGAAATAACAATCTCGTAAGAAATCAATCATACGAAACATAAACGAGTGATGCTGTTTAAAGGTTTAATTTACTTTACATAACGAACTAAACAAAGTTTACCTTGAATCATACTGTGGTACCTTGATACGCTCTGTAAGAAAATAAGAGTAGAAGAATTGAAAACAAAAAGAAAAACTAGAGTTCATATCACTGCGATTCTCATTATTCTGCGAAGTCAGACATTTCAACGGCTTGTTGTGAAATTGGTTTTTCGCTGCCGTCAATCAAAAATAATCAGTCGGTAGCTTTTATATTTTTGACTGGCGGCAGTGATCAAATTCCAACGGGCAGCTCGCAACTACCGAGTTCTAATAATATCGAGAATCGCAGTAATGCAGCACTCTCGCGAATGCTGCACCATTTCAGTTTGAAATCACGGGTGCGAGATGCCACATCCTTTCTTTTCAGGGAAAGGAAAGGAAAAAAATAGCGAATAGTTTTCAGTGTTACCAACTAAATTATACTCAGAAATATATTATACAATTTCCGGCGTTAGGAATGAAATTTATTTGAAGCAGCATTCTCCATCGTCAAACAGATCATTATGAACCAACACACCTGGTTACTTCAAATACTTACTAAGTCAAGTCAGTGCAACTAACCTTCAATTAGAACTTCACAGTCAGAGTGATTTGTTCCCGACGAATTTGTTGCCACAACCTTATAAACCGCCTCATCCTTGATAGCAACACCAAATATAGTTAAACAATGCAGATCACCAGCTGATATGATTGTTATACGGTGATCCTCTTTTAGTAAGGTGTCATCTCTATACCAGGATACCTCGGCTTTGCATTCCGATGGAATCTTGACATCAAGACTAAGGTTGTCACCCTCCTTGACTTGTTTGTCAGCCAACTCCGATATGAACGTTGGTTTTGGAAGTGCAGCTATTGTAAAAGATTAATTAAAATGTAATACGTCATTTTAGTCAGATTGGAAATGAAAGAGGTCTTGTCAGTGATTGAGATTTGGTTTTAAACAAAACATTAGTTATAAGAACTTAACTCACCTTGTACTGGCTTCGGTTTGATAGCTGGTGGTGGAGCATCTTTAACACTTGGTTTTGAAGAAGGTTTAGGAGCTGATGCTTCTGGAGGCTTTGTTTCTTTGGTCTCTGATGGTTGTCTGTTAAAACCAAACAACGTTACGTTACATACTGTTCATTTGGGATACTAAAATTCAAATAAATGTGGTTCAGTAAAGCTTACTTTCTGGTGGCGTCATCTCCAATGGATTCTGTCTCTGATTCTTCATCAGGAACTAGGAATGTTGATTAGATTTTAAGAAAGAGTATGACGTCATACGATATTATTTATATTTGAAAATATATATAAAAAACAATTTCAAATAAAAAAGCAAATATAAAAAGACAAGCAAACAAAAAAGACATCAGAGCAGAGCTATTAGACAAGACTCACTTTCTACAATGAGCTCCGCCTCACAAGAGACGGTGCCCTCGTCATTCTCCGCTACGCATTTGTAAATCCCAGCATCCTCGCGATCAACATCACTTATTATGAGTGCACAGTCTCCCTCTTCTGTTTCTTCAATTCTGAATACTTCGTTTTCTTCAATCATTCTTCCACGCCTGAACCAGTCAACAAACGGCTCAGGGTAACCGCTTACTTTTACATCAAATCTTGCTCGACCACCTTCCACGACTTTGCAGTTTTGTACTTTTTGAATGAAAGAAGGTTTCATGGCTTTTGGAGTTGTTGATTTAGCTTCCTCGGGTGTTTCTTCAGCATGCGGAGCTTCTGCTTTTAAAGCCGTCTCTACAACAGGTTCTGGTTCGGAAACAGGGCTTTCTGGTTCGGATTCTTGGGGTACTGCTTCGAGTTCTTGCTCGGCTTCTATTTTGGCGATTGGTTCTGGTTCAGAGATAACCATTGGTTTTGACTCGACTGTTGAATACGAACGCCAAGAAAATTTAAGAAAGGAAAAAATTCCGTACTTTTTTATAGTGAATGAAATACTGGTATAACCCTTTGTTTGAAGTACTAGAGCCAAAAAAATTAAATTAAAATTCTTTAAATAAAAGTAAATGACTAATACAGAAAACGTAACGAGAGAAAATTTGTTACCTTCAACAGTTAAACGAGCTGATGTCATGTCCTTTCCACACTGGTTGGTTGCTTCACATTTATACATGCCCTCATCCTCAGCAGAGCAGTTTAACACCTCGAGGGTATGTCTGTCTTCCTCGCTCGTCATTTTGTACTTTTCATTTTCAGTCAATAGATTTTCTTCGTGGAACCACTGGTATGTAGGTTCTGGACTACCGAGAACAAGACACACAAATTGGGCACAGTTGGTTTCTCTGATGGTTTGGTCTCTCAGCTTTCGTATGAACTCAGGTGGTTCGCCTCGAGGTCGTAACGGCGTTGATTGGCTGACCGGTTCGTCCACGGCCAGAAGTTCTTCCGATGGTATTTTTGATCTGTAAGGTCGAATGTTAACGTTTTTAAAGGATTTTTTGTCAATTATCAGTGTCACCGAATTATATAAATACTAATAAGACAGGCAACTATGAGCATACAAAACTATAAGGAAAGCTATTTAGTCGGGCGAAAGCCGACTCTAAGTTTACCTTAGGGTATCATCGAAAAGCACAGTCACATGTAATGGGCAATACCATTGACACATAATGACTCCAGAGTACAGTTACAGTTCGTGATATTTGTCTGGAAATCACACATCTGTTACACATCCTATTTTTAGTTCATAGAACCGCTGGGCATAGCTAATGATCGACACTTACGGCAGTGCGCGTCGCTGGAGCCCGACT
>WUAP02141092.1:0-12206 GCA_015163945.2 Stichodactyla helianthus | reverse complement strand
CTTCCTCCCTTCCTCCCTCCCTTCCTTCCTTCCTTCCTTCCTTCCTTCCTTCCTTCCTTCCTTCCTTCCTTCCCCCTTCCTTCCTCCTTCCAACCTCCTTCTTTATTTTTCACTCACAATCTCTGTGACTTGTTTTGTAGCTTTGCAACTAGATTCTAAGATTCTAAGTAAATGATACTCCATCGATTGTATTAAAGGGTACAAGTCCAAGGCTTTCGATGGGCGTGATATATAACCATGAATACAACTGTTTGTTGGTTGCCCAACTAAACTTTTAGCTTTTAACAAAACCCTTGATGCACGAAAGCAAAGTAGCAGTGGGAAATGAATTAAAAACGATTTGAAAGGGAAAACTAAGGAGAATCACTCAAGAAGAATGCAATAATATATGAAAAGTTATCGACAATTAGAGAAACAAAAGCTGACTAAAATAATGATATGAATGCACTGATCATTTGGCACACATATGAGGACTGAGTCTTAATATGTACTTATTGGCTGAGTGGGAGGGCCTGACGGGAAAATATTTGGCTCGAGGTCACGCTATACGGACCGAGCGCAGCGAGGTCCTAATACGGCATGACCAAGAGCCAAATATTTTCCCGTCCGGTCCGACCTAACTCAGTCAATAAACATTTTATCATATGACCCAATTTTCATTGTAAAAAAAGGCTGAAAGATCCTGAAGAAGAACCGGAGAGGGCCGGACAGCTTTTGAGCAGGGCCGGATGGGTTTTTCCTGTCGACCGCTCACGTCAAACCGTCCGGCCCACATCACGTGACATTTTCCAAAGGTTTTATTAGAGCGCGCGAGCAAGGCCGTACGGGTCATATGATAAACTGATTTTGAACAAACAAAACATGTTTATTTGTTTATTTATTTGTTTATTTATTTATTTATTTATTTATTTATTTATTTATTTATTTATTTATTTATTTATTTATTTATTTATTTATTTATTTTCTTTAAGAAATAAGAGATCCCCGTAGCTAAGAGCTGTATATACTACAAGAAAGAGGAATGACATTATGCGAACGTTAATAACGATAACGGAGAGCTTCCAACCTGTTATCCATTCATTAGATCTCATGGTTTTTTTAATCAAGGTCCATCCAGTAATTATCTGGTTTAACTCCCACTTTGTGTTCACATAGCATATATTATACATTCATTACGGCTTCGTTCTAGGAAAAGAAACTAATTGAAATACTGAAAATGTATTTAGAATCAATACTAATCAAGAAGATCCAGAGAATAATCACACTTGCCGTGATTGATCTCGTCTTTACCATTAAAATAATTAAAGAAATAAATAAAAGAAAGGATAATAAAACTGTAAAGGTCCCAAAATAGATCTGGGGGTACGCCAATGCAACATGAAAAATTGGCATAAATATTGAAAATTTACTTACAATCAAAAATCAAAAAGATTCAAATAAGAAATCAACCTTGTCTAGGCTTCGTCGTTTCTGTAAATAACTGTGAAGATCCCAAGATAGATATCAGGGTAGGACAATGCCCATGACTAAAAAAAAATTTTTCATTGTCGGTTGTGAAACTACCTGGTGCGTATTTAGGTTGTCCCTGAGAAAATGTGTCATTTTCATTAAAATTTTAAATGAGCTTCATTAACATCTGTCAAGTTTCATCGATATTGCAATTGCGAAATTTTTTCATCAATCAAAGCTAGAAAAAACACCCACACGAGAGATTAACCGAGTTTACATCAGTTGCTAACAATCATAACTCACTATTAGGAAACGTCTTTTATAGAGAGCAATAGCCGGCTGAGAGTTGGGACTCTCCGGGTTTTCTTTGGTTTTCCGGCTTTCCTCCCTCCGCAAAACCCGCCTAAATTTCAATTTGTTCTGTGAATTTGGCGTGTCATGACTTACATTAGCCCAAAGGCTGTTTCAGGGTTTGAGAAAGTTGATGGTTAAGTCATAGATCCGGGACTTGGAATGGAAGAATGCCGTAAAAACGGAACTAAACAAGGGAGGAGGAAAGTAGAATATAGTTGATTACAGTGGCATAACGTTATTTAATAAAAGTGGCTACATTCCAAACTGATCTATATGTTGCTAAGACAATTTTAAGTTGAAATTGATCAAATAGCCACCTCGGGCTGAAATTAAGAATTCTTTTGAAAATGACAGCCAGTTTCAGTTAAAGAGAAACTTGGAAGAGATGCTTTTAATCGTGTTTGATGTTGACATAATTAAAAAAAGCTGCGATTAAACGTCACGAAGCCACCTCTTAGAATCCCCCATTTTATCCTTCAATCACCATTTCCTTTAAACTTTTCCAATACAAAACGTATAAGGCAAATTTGTTGCTAGTCAGTTAAAAAATAATCAGTTAAATTCAAGTAATGTCTACTGCGTGGTTAGTTTTTGAAATATTCCCCCCTCCCCCCCCAGATGATCGAACATTGGGTCCGAAGGCTTGGAAACAAATATACAGTAGGCTGATCTGATGTTCATAACTACTATAAACTATACATCTACGTTAGAACTAAATCTGATAAAACGAGAAAAGAATCTGGCCTAGTTTATCTCAACATGTCATAAGAGGATGTTGAGATATGGCACGTTGTCTCTTTCCTCGTAGATGAGGGAGTCCTGGTGAAAATAAATGTGCCTGTTAAAAATAGTTTTTACACTTTCCTTCTTAATTTAATTTGTTTGGTATCATTCCATGGAAAAAAGTAAGTAGCCATAGAAACCAGGCCAGGCTATACGGATGAGATCTTGAAACAATTATATTATCATTTAAAAATATACTTTTTAATGCCTTAAGACTTTTGAGTTTGTCATCCACTTATAATCAGAAAAGCAAATAATTGCAAGGATCATTTCATTGCCGACTGCCCGGACTAAAACGTGATGAAAGCTTTTTGTTTGCAGTACTTTTCTATTCATTTCCCCAGTTCTTTTGTTGTTAGATAATTAAGGCCAAACCTTCCTCGCTAGAGAACATCTTTACCTACCTACCTACCTACCTACCTACCTACCTACCTAAACACAGCTTGGCTTTGCTTCGTAAAACAAAAACGTTTTGAGGCAATAATAGGGGCGGATCCAGGTTTTTTAGGGGGTGCATCCACATAATTTTTTAAGGGGAGTGCACCATTTATGATCGTGGCTCGAGCGACTATAAAAAGCTCATCTCAGGGGGTGCACGGCCCCAGCAACAAGAAAAAGAAAAAGAAGAACGTCAACAGCAGCAGCAGCAACAACAATGAAAACCTAATTTTGGGAAGTATGGCTGATGTGCGCTGTACTGCCTCTCACCGCTGGGGTCGCATGTTCAATCCCTGGACCTGCTATCTTATGTGAGTAGAGTTGTTTGTTGGTTCTCTCCTGTGCTTGGGAGGGTTTTTTCCCCGGGTTCTCCGGTTTTCCTCCCCCCGCTTCAAAATTCCTATTCGAACTTTGGGCATTCACCTTAGATTGGAGCCTAGCTGAGTATTGATTGACCCATGTTGTTTCACAATAACGAAAAGCCTTGTAAAGGTTATTTGAATAGGAAGACAGCTGTGTAGGTAGGTTAGTTGTTAGATAGATAGGTAGGTAGGTAGGTTAGTTGTTAGATAGATAGGTAGGTAGGTAGGTTAGTTGTTAGATAGATAGGTAGGTAGGTAGGTTTGTTGGTAGATAGGTAGGTAGGTAGGTGGATATGTAAGTAGGTAAGGGAGTGTCCAGCTTTACATTTATAAAAAATAGTGTAAGACACCCCCTCCCCATTTCGATTTACTTAACGGAAGATTCGTAAAACTTATCAGATACAAAACACTGAATTTTAACTTAACATATTTAAAATTCGATATCATTTCCCCTAATTCTTCCATTAGATAATTTAGATTCTGTCCTCCTTCTCCTGGTATAACACTTTGCACTCTGCCCCCTGCGATTTCAGAACCCCCTCTTGATGATTATTGCACAGTCCCTAAGTAACTCTTACAAAGTCGGTAGGGAAGGTAGGTCGGGTGGGGGAAAGAGAAAAGGCAGATAGGAAGAAAGGAAAAATGGCAGGTACTAGAGTAGCTTTGTTGCCTATACAACAGCTTCCTCGAAAGGACTGGTCATTATTTATGGCCTGGGGAAATCGGTAGATTATGGGGGACTAACAAGGTTTTGCAATGAACGTGAGGGGGGATCAGCAAAAAACGGCAGACATTAAGGGAGGTTCATATACATTTGTCGGTAACTTTGTTCGAAAATGAGGGGGGATCACTTAAGCAATTAATTCTGGGAAGTCACGTGACCCCAATTTTGCGCTCTAACCCTAATCAATGACTTACGGTTAGTCGAAAACCAGGATTACAGTTAGGGTTAGGGTAATATTTTGACCTAGGATAATTTTTTTTTAGGGTTTGATAAGGCTAGGACTAGGGTTGCTAAGGTTAGGGTAAACTAGGTTTGGCTAGATCACGTGACTTAGTAATAGCACACATAATCTATGATTGTGAAGTCAGAGTTTGTTAGTGACAACATGGAAAAGTTTGGAGGCATAAAAGTTGGTATAGACCTGTTTTGACCACCCCCTATACTTTGGTGCAGTGACAGATGAGTAAAACTCTTGGAGAAGACTTTACAGCAAACTGAAAAAATTTTGTCGCCTATTTTTCAACTCTATTTCCAGTCAATCTTCTAGCAGTAATTTGTTTTCATCATTGCTATTGTTTGAAATGGTTTTCTTTTAAAAATCGTGCTTGCTTCAAATTTATGAGTTTTTCTTTAAGCTCCATAGTGCCTCAAGGGGGATCAGAGAATTTTTATGGTATCACATCAAAAATCCTCCGACCCCCGACCTCCTCAGCTTGTAAATAACATATACATCTAACTCGCGAGTAGTGCATGCGGTAATCCTGGATGGACGCGTGTGCGCGCCCTCATTTAGCCAAAGCCACTTAGAAACTTTTAAGTTATACTAACTAATGCCATACAATTATGCAACATCAATCATGTGTGAAAGACTGTTAGAAAACCACAATGACCTCTGGTCCTCTTTACTATATGTATCTCTTCTCTTATTCGGCACTCTAAGAAAATATAGTTAATTATATAACTTAAAAGAGCTAGAAGTTTTTACAAACATAGCATTTTGATGAGATCCTTCAACAAAAACCAATTAACTTATGAATGACTTCCAAAAAGAGTATGAATAACCCACGATATTTCTAGTGTTTTTCCCACGATAATAAATATTTGGATATAAAAATTTTATGGTAAACTACGTACTTAAATATTAAATTTTAATTACAAGACAGACGACTGTACTTTCTGTTTCGACTTGGAAAGCCTTTGTCTTGTTCGGTACTTTGAGTTAGATTTTCTAATGATCCCATAAGCTGGTCACCTGATTCAACTTAGCCCTATTGATCAAGGCTATTGTTTTGCCAGGTGCTTAATGTTTGAAAGAGATTCCATGGTAAGAAAATAGTCTTCTATTTAAAGTCCCGGCTGAACAAACTTAAAGCCCAGCATGCTTGTGAACCAATACCCAGTAACTCAGCTATGTACAAAACTGTTAGTATTAAATAAATGTTTTAAAAAATTATCTATTTCCCTTTTTATCCAGAATAAGTCACTTCGATCATAAATACAGACTCTTTATCAATCCACATTTCTCTCGTTAGACTACTTTGAGAAAAGTTCTAGCATGAAGATTTTAAAACCGGCTGAATGAAGTCTCAGCCAAACTCCACTCCCAAACTAACCAGGTAAAGATGACTTTATTGGTAAATGTGGAATGAATTAAGTATTGCTTTGATTTTTAATATTTAATATAATGCTCAGTTCTAGACAACAAAGAACAAATCTCTTTGTTTAAACTGTCAAGTCATCTTTGTACATCATTAATCGTGTCCGAAAACAAACACTTTGGTGTTTTCTGTGCACCTCCAGGTCCAGCTTTCGAATCTTTCTTTCTTGTTGTCTCTCTTATTCGTATTGAATGTCCTGAATTTGCTTTGCAAAAGGGAAAAACAGTTGAGAAAGGGTCACTGACCAAACTTGAATGAAATCTAGGCTTAATGATTGATGATTTGGGAAACTTTTTAATATTGAAATTATAAATTCTGTTCTGGCTTTTGTATTTGAAAGAATCAAAGCCAACTAGCCTGCAAGATAATTAGTTCTTGAGTGAACACAATAAAACCATTCTTAGAAGTAATAATTTTAAAAGGGGACCATAAGAGAACGTACCACAGAGGAACAATCATTTTCCTAGGTGTAAACGTGAAATATTTTTCTTTCGTATTTCTTTCTAATAGCTTCAGCGACAGTGAAACTTTTGCTTCAACTTTTTGACTTCCGGTAAAACAGCTAAAATAGAAAACAATAACAACAACATAAAAACAAACAAACAAAGGCAAAACAAAACAAAAAAAATCAAAACAAAACATAACAAAATAAAATAAAACAAAAAACTGGTTTTAAATCTGGTCACTCACTCACTCGACTCTCCCATTCATTTGCTTGTTCGTTCGTTCATTCCCCGTTTATATCAGTCATATCTTTCATTCATTTATTCATTCATTCATTTATTAGTTCGTTGGTTCTTTCGTTCGTTCGTTCGTTTAACTTTTGCATCATGAAAGTTGTCATTGTTAGAGTTTGATGGCACCGTAGATTGCGCGTGATTCCCTATATTTCCCTTGACCAATGTCCATATATTTGATAGGTTTTGCGTTTTAAATTTTAGGTTTTTTAGCTTTTTAAGTCCGGTCGAGGGAATGTTAGTACCGAGTCTCAGTAATTCCAAGATGGTGGAGCTTTTTTGGAACTTGTCCCAGATTTAATCCCACAATGCTTTGCGGTACTACCTCGTTTCCAGTCTTCCCTTGAGAATCGGAAAAGCAAAGCGATATTTTTAAAAAAATTGAAACTAAAAAAAAAAAAGAATTAAAAATTTAAACTAGAAATGAGAATTTAACCTCAATGTTTATAAAACGTGATCCAATCACTAAGTTGCAACAGAATTGATTTGTTTCTCATCATTTTTGGTCGTGTGAAGTTCCCTGATATCAGTCATGATTACGACTGCTTTTATTGCTTGATTTCAATCAGGTTAATTTCACAACCATTTTTTGGCGCCAAATGTCTGTCGCTTGGTAACTCACGGGATCGAGCCACGCCCATACATCTGCTGTGGTTTAGTGTGTCTTTCGTATCAGACACCGTCACAACGATTTCCCACGTGAAACTTTAACATTTTGTTTTATTTTCCCGATAATCAATCTTTTGTTTAAACAAAAATATTTAGCGAGAAGACAATCTTTCCATCCTGCAATCTTGAGCCGCCATCTTGGATGCTAATCAAATTTAACAAGCGCCGATTGCTGAGCTCAAATGAAACGACCGTCTGAGCTCAATTCGTGTTACAAGCAATTCTAGTCTCACTCAAATAAACGATGACGAGAGTAGTTTTCTTGAGGGAGAGGGGTTTGTGGTATTTTGATACTGCTTTTTTATTGTCGACAATCTAAAATGTCACTGAAATGGTTTTAATCCAACTCTTAACATAACAGGGCTTTTACGTTGTGATCTATTTCAGGGTCCATTTTCTCAGAAAATCCGTTGAAATAAATCCAATTAACAATTCATCCCCCACCTGCTAAGATACTAATCAATTTCTGAATGAAGCAAAAATGCACCAAAAAAATCGCCTATCTTGGACCCGGGAGTCGCTATTTCATGAGTGACGTCATCCTTATATCATAGGAAATTTGGTTTCGTTTTAATTCATGATTTCTTACATTCAAATACACACGTGACTTTTCCCACTGAGATATTGGTAGTCATGTAAAGATCAAGTGTAGGCTTTTTTCGGCCACTTTTCTACCAGACATATTCTAGCTACGAGTTTAATAAGCTTAAAGTATTGTCTGTTCAATAAAGCTATCCGGTAATTTCCCTCCTTTTTGTATGACATTAGATAGTGTACCTTAATCCGGTAGTCGATTTAAGAACTTACCGGTCTTACTATAGGAGATTTACTCAAGAAAGCTATTGGAAACCTTTCCTAATCTGTGTTTTCCCTTTATACACATTTAAGTTTGGTTACATCCCCAAGTAATATTCAGATATGTGTTATTCAGGTGTAACACAAGTTGTAATAATCTTGGAATGAAATATAGACTGGTTCCTCCATCTTATCAGTTTTGACAGTTACAATTCTTCTTTTCCTTGTTCTTGTTGTTGTTGTTGTGTTGTTGTTGTTGTTGTTGTTGTTGTTGTTCTTCTTCTTCTTCTTCTTCTTCTTCTTCTTCTTCTTCTTCTTCGAATCAAAAAGCTTTTTCTTGCTCTTTTTCCCCCCTTGTAGTTGTTGTTGTTGTTGTTTCCCCTAAATTCTTGTTGCTCGTCTTCGTCTTCGTCTTCTTCTAGATCTTTTCTTCATTAACCTAAAAAGAGTTGGCATTTCTAGCAGAACAAGAAAAAGAACAAGAGCTAGGCATCAACAACAAGAAATTCATAGATAAATTAAGGGTAAAGCACATTTTATTTGAAAAAAAGACGGCTCGTGCATTTCTGTGGTTTTGTGATTTTGAAATCAAACCACAGTCTATGACGATCATATTATATTGCACGCTAATTCCAGTGTGGTTACGCCATTTGGCGCCATTTCTAGTCCAGCGCACATTCGCAGTGAATATTAATGAGAAGTGATTGATGTCTAGACAATCTTACGATTAGATCAGATCATGTTTCATGACACAAGTTTAAATCTTTTATAGCATTTGAATATCATGATTGTAATAGGCTTGTAGATGAGCCGACAGTGAAATAACGTAATTGAAACTCGAGATAAAAAATATTTGAATAACCTAAACATACAAAGCAATAACATACGAAGTTTGTTTATATGTCGACGTAGTCTTTTGTCCTTTGTACCACCAATCAATTACTCGGGCGTTTGTGATTATTAAGTTTTGGGTATTTGGTTTATTATCGTGTAGTTCCGACCCCAAATTAAGTCTTTCTACCCACATAAGAATTAAGTCGGGGAAAAAGCATTGATAAAGTCGTTTTGAAAAAAACTCTTCTTATAAAAGTAAAATTAAAACCGAATGACTGATAGAAAGTATAAAAATTAATAACATAAATACTATGATTAACTACTATGATTAACTTCATAGAAGAATAAGTTTGAAGGGAGATTAAATAGCTAGACAAAATGACGTTCAACCACTTTTATGACTCGTCAAAAAATGCGAAGATGATGTATTTTGAATTCGAACGCTTTCTTCGTTTTTCCTAAAATTAAATACCAAAAGATTTACAATAATCACAACTATTAACTCAATCAAAACTGAAAACCCCAAGTATTTTTTTCCTTTTATTATCAAGCGTGTATATTCATGATCAGTAAAGTAAGAAGTTGTGCCCTCAAGCTCCGTGAAACGTATCTCCAGTTATAAACGACTCTTGTTCATACTTATCACAGTTTACGACTCAAATACTATACGCGACGCTTCAGAAATAGTAAACATAATAATTAGTTTTTGCACTGTTTATAGTTGATATTTTAGCGCGTTTTTTGAGACAAACACCTGCTTTTCATTGACTCAATTGATAGTCATTCATAAAACATTTTCGCGCGCTTTATAAAAAGGGCGCGCCGCGTCTATTTTCCCGCGCTTTTATCAACACACCTGCGATTTATTTTAAACAGTGTTTTTTTTTTTTTTTTGTAATATAAAACATTATATAATAACTTTATCGGTACGATTTTATGCTGTCCGTAAGTCTCGTCTGTCAAAGTGAAAGCAGATTTTCAATTATAATGTGAGGTTTTCGAAATTTCAACGTATTAAATAAATAAAGTCCAAAAAATAACTATATAATAAACAAGACAAATTTCCTCGCGCGATTAGTGTGATGGTTGTCACGTTGTCAAGGACTTCCCGCCGCGAACGCTTTTTTTTAGCGGGCTTTTATTTTGCCAGATGCTAACATTTGTAGCCGGTTTTATTGGCGACAAATTAAGGAGTTTTATTAAGACCTTTTTTCATATCATCGGCAAAGTTGGTTCCGAGATTAAAACACTAATCTTGACAGATTCAGTCGTTAATGTTATTTGAAAAATTCATCAGTGGTTGCTGTTTTTACCAAATATAGTCTACAGTCGAGGTGAAACTGACACAATAGTACGACTTCCGGGCCCAAAATCAAAAGTAGTCCTGTGAAGATTTATTTATCTTTTCTTGCACAGAATCCTAATTGTTGCTGGCGGAAGATAAGTTAATATAACATTTTCGGCGTTATTTTGCTGATTTACGTACCGCGAGGCAATGGACCAGGAAATGCATCACAACTCAAGGTAATACCTTTGAATTAGAAGAAGAAATGTCATTTTTCCAAAAATTCATATAGTTGTTTATTTCGGCCATAAGGGTTTTTTTTAAACTACAATAAAAAGAGGGAGTCATCATTTTTGTTTTCGCGTTACATACCTCAAAGTATGGCAAAATAACGGCTTTTATGAAAAATAAAGCTACATCCGGAAGTCGAATAAAACTTCTCATTCCTTGCAAAACTAATATGCATTTTAATGAAATACAACTCCTAATCTTACTTCCGCTTCTTAAGTAATCTTCGACCCTGTTGCTGTAATGCACAAGCAATAGTAGTACCATTATCGTTAAATAATGTATACGTGTGCTCCAGAGGGGAGGCTAAAATCGAACCCCTAATAAGCTCTTCTCGCCACTAAATACATGTTCCAGAAATGTAATTTTCTTCATTTTTTGTGAGTAGATACTCTATGATATTCTGACTTGAACAGGACAAATCATCACTCCTGTCAGCCTCGTCAGTCAAACTTGGCCTAAACTATAAACCATAGTTAGTAACTATGCTATAAACGGATGAAGGTAAATTGTAAGGACAGACGCCCTCTTGAATAATGGAGAACACCGTGGAAGAAGTGAACTCATTTGTGTACTAAGTCTTGGAAGTGTTGTAACTGTAGACGGAGGAACGGATGAGGATGTTAAAACAAGGATTAATAGCCAGAAGTATTCAACAATCTGGGCAAGATCTAGGCATCGTGCTATTCTAAGGCTCCGTCCACACTATGCCGGATAAATTTGAAAACCGCGCAACTTTATTTATCCGGTTAGGCCTTCTGTTCACACTAGTCCGCACGAATCCGAATAAATTCTTCACCGAAAACGGAACTTTTCGAAAACGGTCTCCAGAGTGGATAAATTTGAAAACGTCGGCTAAGCGTATTAGTGTGGACGCAGATGATATTTTGAATACGGAATTTTTCGAAAACGCTTGCGTCATGATAGTCATGTGACTTCTTTCCCCGAGTCTTCCTCGGACATAAATCTAATATTTTTCTAAGATTTCTTGATACTTTATTTTGGCAGGATCCCTAATTGATAATTTCATAGTTCAATATGATAATTTTGAAAGCTTTTCAAGCTTTTTAGTCAATCTTACGTTCAGCACTAATTAAACCTCATCTGATCAAGACCACGAAACTATTCACTATGGTTTTTTTCATTAGAATTTCTTGTTTCGACCACAGTTCGACATTTTATAATATAATAAGGATAATGTCTGCTGTAATTCCTTCTTGTATAGACAACAACGCTCAAATATGGCAGGAAGACGAATTCATCATCAGTATACGCATGTTCAAAGGTGAATTCAAGTGTTTTTGCCGCCTCTGATCGTTGTAGTGTGGACGCAAAACATTTGATCCATTTTCATGCGTGGACGGAAAACTTTGTTGCGTTTTCATAGCAAAAGTTCCGTTTTCAAATTTATCCGGCATAGTGTGGACGGGGCCTAATATTACTAAGTTAAAGATATTTGAATCGAATGTTAAACCCCTCCTGTTTGGAGCAGAGACTTGGAGAACCACTAAAGCTATGTTAAGGAAAATTCCAACATTTTTTAATTACTGTCTGAAGAGAATAATTCAGTGTTAGATGGACAGATAAAATGAAGAACTAAGATCTATGGGAAGTAACCAACTAACAACCAGTAGAGATGCAAATCAAGAAGAAGAAGTGGAGCTGGATAGGTTTTACAGTCAGGAAGCCGCATCAGTTTTAGCCCGCTGATTTTTCTATTAGCTCGTAAAATGCGCTACAATGCCTTATAAAGTTATTACTAGGCGTTTATATGCTATATAAAGTGAAATGCTGCGACATTCCAGTGCGCGTATTTGGTAAAAATTATTT
>WUAP02141070.1:0-12209 GCA_015163945.2 Stichodactyla helianthus | reverse complement strand
TTAATGTTATTCCTTTCTTACTAAATTACAAAAGTTCTTTCCTCCTATGACAACCTTCTTGCAACTAGGTATATCTTGTAACGTCTTTTATGTACTTTATTAGACGAATTAAAGACTTTTTTTTTATTTCATTTTTTAATTTTTATTTAATTATTTATTTATTATGACAAACGTACCCGACACTCCCTCAACATCCGATCGACATTTGTCGGCAGAATATCGCTACAAGTCGTATCATGATGAGAGATGATACCCGACATTTTCCCAACAATTTTCATAAATATTCCTTCAAACTTCAAGAACTTTCCGGAACTATGCGGAACATGTAGTAAGCTTTGTTTTGACAAGGAATTTGAAGAATTAATTTATTAATGCTTATCGAATAAAGAAAATCTCGAGTGCAGGCATGATCGTTCCTCTAGTAATTTTTCACTGTAAAGGTATCCCAAACCCACAAATGCAGGGCATGGTTAGCCTGTGGTTTTGGTCAATATTTTTCAACACATACTTTGAGTAAATTTGATTCTTCAAAAGAAGGAAAACATACTTGAACTTTAGGTGTATATGGTCTTATGACAAACGTCAATCACGAATGCAACTCATTTTCATATAGTATGAAGTATGAAATCGAGACAAGTATCATGCATGAATATCAATTTATATCTGAAGCCTCACCTGTCCACAGTTATGCTCTAAAAAGTCTTCGCTTTGCAGTCAAGATTATAACAACAGGGGAGAGCGTTTTTCTCTCAAAACAATGGAATTTGGATACAAAACGTTTCTAGTTGTATACTAGAAACTGAGCTATCGTGAGGTCAGCCTAAGGGTAGTGACCCTTTATCAAAGCAGAATAATACATACGAAGATAAATTAGGTTAAGAGGGATTAGAATCTTACATTATCTTCCATCTTCCACTGGTACCATCCCTTCCATATCCCTTATCAACGTAAGCGTAACCCGCTGAGCGAAAAACTAGCTGCACAAAGCATTGTTGACAAAAACCTCCGGCCCTCACTCTTTGTTTTCAAAATCATTTCTCGTGTGGTTTTTAGATAATTCACGGATAAAATTTCAATCTGTTTAATAGTTTTGGACTTCATGAGACTCAAGATGAATCGGATTAAATTTCCAACTGTTTTTAGGGAGAAAAAAGTGCTTGGACAAATTAAAGGGCCGGCCATGAAAAACCACAACAGACTGTGATTGGTTAGAAAATTTATTTCCGCGCAGCTGGAATATTTTCCCATTTTAGGTTACGTGTCACAGTAACGCTTGGAATGGTCCATACCTAATATGGATGAACCTCAAACAAAGAATCTTATGAGGCTTGAAATGGGAAAACATTACTTCATAGCCGTAAAGTTCTATTCGATTTTCTTACATTTCTCCCCTCTATCTTTCTATTAAGGTACTACTTAAACTTACTTGTAATAGAATCACGATTACGATGAAGTTTAATGGTATTCGAAACATGTTCATTATGGTGGCGCGACCTGGTGACATAGAAAAATGAGAGTACTTTACAGCGGTCTTAGCTGTTACAGTGAATTTCATCATGGCTGTAGCACTGATTTAGAGCAGATTTCGTGTGACTGTGAAAAGCTCGATCGGTACCGTAAGCGTGCCTTGCCGCCACTGTGATGTTTTCTAGAATTTTGACGTGCCTTCCGTGCCTTGACAGTATTATGAACGTGTTCATGCCGCGAACTTTTAGCACTACTCATGCGAAATCTGCTCTAACGTAACCGTAAGTACACGCTTAGTCTACTGTTTACTTACTTTCTTCGGGAACATATCTTGATCTCATGGTACCAAGTGCAGGCCAGAATATCCCTGTGTGCGATAAAACCAGAACAAAAACGGACCATTTGCACTAACAGGCCATGTGACCAGACTACCCTTAAATCAAGCATCAATGTCAAAATGAACTTCAGAAATGAAAAGCGCATCTCGATATTAGCACGAAAGGTGAAATTTGAGCTCAAAATATTTGAGAAATGGCATGAAATCTAAAATTGAATGTTTTTTAAGAAACTGTATGCAAAAACGTGTTGTACTGCACAATGAGCTTGTTGTCCAGCACATTTTTCCATAAAAATCCTATTACAATTTTCAATTTTACATTTCATGCCATTCCTTCTGTGTTCATTTTACATACATACATACATACATACATACATACAGCTTTATTCTCGTCCTAAAAAGGCTTTTCAGAGAATACAGACATGTAAATTGAATAAAAGTAAATTAAGCTAAATAATAATAATATATCATATTTTAGAGATAAATTAAACCATAATTGTAGTTTGAACCGTCCGATTCAAGCTTGAGACCCGCCCCGATCCCGCACGCAACCCCAACCCGAATTCCGAATCCCCGACCTCACTGATCAAGAGGTGAGAGATTATTTAAAGGTTTAAAGATAAAGAGTATAGAGGTAGAAAGAAAATAACACAATAATTTTGACACTGGTGCTTGATTTAAGTGGGCAGGCACCTCCATGAACAAAACAATCTTTACTCCGGCTATCAGAAACATCAGTAATAGTCATGTTAAGAAAACATTGACTTACCAACACATACTTCAAACACCACAAATGCTATGAATATTGACGTCTGACTCTAAAAGGCAATAAAAGAAAGAACAAAGAAAGAAAGAAAGAAAGAAAGAAAGAAAGAAAGAAAAGAAAAGAAAAGAAAAGAAAGGAAGGAAGGAAGGAAGGAAGGAAGGAAGGAAGGAAGGAAGAAATAAGGGGGAAAAATCCGGCGTTGGTTAATGACAAACTTTCTCATCAGCAGATTTCGTATGTTTTTTTTTTCCTTCTTTTTTTCTTTTTTTCTTTTTAACCAATCAGAAAGCACAAAATATCATACTAACCAATCACAGCGGTTGAAAACACGTTCATGAGTCGCAATATTTCGGCTTTCACACGCAATCTTCTATACACAATATAATGCACTAGATGGCCACTTTGCAAACGATATAAGCAGTATATAATGCTTGTTTAAGATGCACTTACTTTTGGAGATATAATAGGAACTGCAAGGGTCATTGCAGCAACAGCAAACACTGCCCTGGAAATCAATACAACACTGTAAATACATTAAGCAAAAACTGAACTACTTTGGGTGGTAAGATGACCTCTGCTAAAGCAGGTGTGGATCCACTGGAGTAAATAGGGTTGATATTCACCCCCTCCCCTTTTGTTTGAAGCAGTCATGACTGTGTGTGGGCAGGTTGTTAGTGATAAACATCCCTCCTAAAACAATGGATCATGGTATTACATAAGACAGTCACCTTTCCCCCTCTTATAAATCCTGGATCCACGCCTGTGAAGTCATCTTTTTTTATGCATTACATTTCCTCTAGGCTTCTTGGAGAATAGGGGAAGAAGAAAAAGAGGGAGGTTAAAAGTGATGTCTGCAGAGGAAGCTTTAAGTGTCACTAATAAGGGAATTGAAAGGCAATGATATGACAGCCATGTTGGAGGTACTAGTGCTCACCTCATGAAACTTTCCGGTGAACTCTTCCTACACATATATTTAAATATACTTGAACCCAACATGATGGATACCTAAGATGGAATACACAGGATTAAAAAGGCAAAAAATATCTTTTTAGAAAATACAAAGCAATACACTACGATTTCTGCAATTTAACCCCAAAATATTAAAATACACCTTATCATTTTTGGTACATTGTTTTCATTTCAGATCATGTCATTCCCTTGAGTATCATTTCTTTGTTTGCCAGTAATGCTTGAGAAAATACATCAAATGGATAAAATTCCTACCAATAAATAATATTCTTAGCACATAGTCTCAGCCCTCCAACTGACTCTCCACCCAGGTTTGGAATTCCAATTTCCCCCTCAATAGGGGAGGTAGGGATAGTTTTTGTAACTACATGTCATATTACATATTAAACTGTCAATCATAATTAAACTATGAAAGCACTGCTAACCATGTATGACGCAAATATCCAGCCATGTGGAATGGTTTGTTTTACATCCTTGGTGCCTAGTTTGTCCACTAAAACAAAAAGTAAGATAAATCAACTCAAAAAACAAGCAAACAAACCAAAAAATAAATAAAAAAAAGTTATTTGGATGTTATTGCTGCTTGGTAAATGATTAGATCATGTATGGTATGTTTCTTCAAGCATTTCCTCAGAATTTTTTCTTTTTTTCCTGAGGAAAATTTGCTTGAAGAAACATACCCTGCATGATCTAAATAAAAAGTTGTTTGCACCTGTTTTATTTATAATTGTACAACCTAACCCACTCCAACCCAGCCCACTCAATCAATAACTCAGTAACTCAGACTGTTGAAACTTTGATTGGCAGAAGCCAATAACCCAGACTTTTGCAGTCACTGCTTAATGACTGTGTGGCATAAATTTGAAAATGGGTCTGAAAACAGCTTAACCCCTATCTAGTTGCATGAATCAATTTTATTAAGAAAGGAAATGTCTGACTGTAGTGACAATAATATTTCAAACATTTCAGCTGAAACTGTTTCATTTTTGTCTATGACGTCTTTTAACAGGATAGCCTTAACTGGATAAGCCACTAGAGTAAACATAATCAAAACGTTTTTCTGCTATTTAATTTTTTTTTTTCTGTGAATTAAGGAAGTGGAAAAAGTCTGTCCCATTATTTACTGGTTCTTGCCTTCAAAGAAAGGATTTATGGTTATTATCATTATTTATGGTATAATGGTTATAAAATTTTGTACTTTCTTTGTACAATATTTTATAGCTCTTATCATTGAAGTGTGACCCTGAAAGCACTAATGAGCCAATGGAATTTCAGTTGGCACCATTAAACTATCTTATGGCTAGTTTCATATGTTTGACAAATCACAGAAGATTTCATTTTTGATTAAACTGCAGTCTTGTCTGAAACTGTAAAGTCACACTTCAATGAAACAGGTGGACATTTTGTTGGTGTCAGCTACAATTACACTAAATATCATAAAACTAGCGCATGAGATTCTCCAAGCTTCTGTGAGCTATAAACTTTTCTATGTTTAAAACCTTTGACAATTACAGTACCTGGAGTTAATGCTGGCGTCCACTCTAAGACAAAAGTATACATTGAGCCCTCAAATAATGATTGTATTAACCCCAAACACAGAATCTTGGAATCTATAAACAGAATTAGTAATAAGACTGTATCTTTTAAAAATCTTTCTGCACCCCTATGCTGACTCTATAACACCAGTAATATGCAAGAACAGGGCCCCAAGACCTGTCAGCTGACTGTTGGCCAATTAACGGTCATGGTCAGTTGACACCCCATCACCTGGCTGTTGCAGTGACAGTTTCTAAAGAAACGCTACTATCTAATGGCCAACAACAACAACCCTTAAACAGCCTGTTGGCTGTTTACAGTCAAACAGCTGACAAATTACCATTAAACGGCTGACAAACTACCATTGAGCAGCCACTTTAATCAGCCAACAGTCAGCTGACAGATCTTCTGGGCTACTGTTCTTGCCTATTACCTATATCATCTCTCCCTGCCCACACTCACCTTATTTCAAATACAAAACCTAAAAATAGGTTAGTAGGGTATAACCATAGTTATACCCTACTATCTATTAACTATGGTATAACTTGGTGAAGTGGACATTAGGGGATCTACTGACATTTAACTGACAATAGGCAATGTGCAACTGGGAACCTGGGAACATCAAAGCTCACAAAGCATGATGGAAGACTGAGTACAGTGGAACTAATTAAACAAGTAAAACATTTTTGATTCAGCCAGTTTTTAAGAGAATAAATTGTTAGTATCTTTTGGCAGAGAACATGGTACAAGTACTCAGTTTCCCAACGTGCTTTGCAATAGGACCCTCTGGCCCCTGTAGATGAGCTGAGGTTGTTTGTGAACATCCAGATCATATATGGTACACCTCACTTACCATTCTTTATTGCACTTAGACCACTCAGAAAGGATTTATAGAAGTTTCCAGATGAGTCACCATAGTTTTCAGTCCATAACAGATAAACCAGTCCACTAACCAGTAACAGGAGGATTAACGACAATGTAAATGGAGCACTGGGAAAATAATTATAGCATTTGACGTAAAAGTTGCTTCATCCATGTAAATATGTAAATATTTCATTACAGACTTTTAGAATTTCATTTAATGATGATTAAGGTAATTCCATAGATTTGCATTGCGCACCACGGCTGCGCATAATACTGATGTGACTCAAAATGGAGTAAAAAAGTAATATTTCTAAACAATATTTTGTTGAGCACTTCGAACTAAGCACGTTTTAGGCATTATCTTGAAACTTGCCCTAGTCCACCCTCGGCCACAGATGCATTTATGCTCAGATTTACTCTTCTAAAAGACAATAGCACAAAAACGAATACGGGCACCTATGTTTTTTATTTCTTCAAATCAATGAAGATAAGGTTTTCTATAATATATGTAATTACTGATATTTTCCAATTATCCAGTGCAAAAACGAACACAGTTACCCCAATTTTTTATTTCATTTTGTGGATAAACATTTCAAAAATTACTATAGTGCGAAGTTTCATAAAAATTTCATGTACGGTTTTATTTCTACAGAATTACCTTAATTTATACTTTAGGAATCTTTGAACATCAATCTTTAAAGCATACAACATACATTATATACTGACACCAAACTAGCTACATTGTTAGTTTGCACACACACAGCCCATTTGCATGTGTGCACCTTTTGGAAGTGTATGACCTAATTCTTCAAAATGTCAAGTGTAGAAGCCTTTGTTACCACAGGAAAGTGAATGCCATTATGATTATTTCATGTGCACTTACACAAAGCCAAACTGAGAGGCAACACCTTGTGCCAATAATCCTGCTACTATGGCAACAACAGAGTTACCAAGGACAGCATGTGAAAATACCACAGAAAGTAAATCTTTGCTGAAACCTCTCTGCAAGAAAAAATTTTAGAATTTTTCCAATTTTTTATTATCTTGTGACTGAGGAAAGGGAGAGAAAAATAAGTTAATAATGAATAGCATGTGACCAAACTGTTGATAAATGATAAAAATGAATGGCTAGAAGGATGAATGAATAAATGATTAAGGAATGAATATGAATAAATTTGAAAATATGTGAAACTGATTATGGACTTATATACTGCCATTTTAATAAATCTTTACACAACCATCTACAGAAAAAAATAAATAAAAGGATGGATGAATGAATGAATAGGAAAGTGGTTAAATGGGACAAAAAGGGAAATTACTCAGCACTCAAAATGTAAGCTGGTAAGTAGATTGCAAAACTGACATAGACCCAAGCTTTGACAAACCATGGATTATTACCATATACATTTTGAAATAATTTGATTAATAAATATAAATAAACATGTTATCAATACCTTACTGTGCTCACAGACTAACCATGACTCAAATGCACTAAAAAGAATAGATGTTGCTATTCCACCCATTAAACGGCCTATCATCAGTACCCAGAAGTTAGGAACATGCTGAATGATAAATAATTAATTAATATGTAGTTTACAATATCCTACTGAGGAAGGAATAGACTACAAAATTGAGGTCTATTTGTGCACAGTATAATTAATTGTATTGGTTATTTAAGGCCCAGTTCAGATGTCAAATTTTTGCCATGCCGAATTCAATGTAAATGAGGTGATGAGTAGAAACAAAAGATTTGACTAATTTGCATTCGATTCAATGCAGCAAAGGTTCGACATCTGAACTGGTCCTAAGACTGAACAATATAAGATAACAGGTTTAAGGTATTAACAAATAAAAACTGTGCATTACTGTGTAAATCTGCAAAGCCAGTTATTTCACCAGCTGACAAAGAAATCATTGGCAGGGTCTATGAGTCAACTGAGTTTAAATATGGACAACAATTACCTCAGTCTACAGAGCTATGATTACCTTTGTGAGACAATCTATTCCATAAAGAATACCATACAATATACAATTCACTTTTCTTCCCCTTGAACAAATTAAAACAATTATCACAGTAAAAGAGTCAGTAATAACAATTATAATATATCGGTGTTATTGTGCTTGGTAAATATATTCCCACCAGGAGCTTGGAAAATTTCCAAGAAAACTAGCTTGAAGAAACACAAACATACTTGTTCAATTATAATATCAGCAAACTAGCAGACTAGAGATCACAAATTATGATTGACTGCACTACTACAGGTCTATTACTTATAGCCCACCAGAAGAGAAAAGCAAATAAAAAAATAGCATTGTCTCGCATTTTGCTGAGGTTTTTGCTAAATTTTCAAAATTTTGTTTATTTTCTTTCACTTGTCTGACAAGTTTATTTAACAATTAGACCTCTCAGCATCATGGATTATGAATGGCTCATTCAGCTGTGCAATTTGGGCTCTGGGTCTAATCCTTAGATATAAATTCCATATTATAATATGCTGTCTTTATTCTTTGTGATCTTTTTTTGATAAAAAGGTAAATCACTGCACTAGCATTTCACTGCCTGATAACCCTCCCTGCCATCACTTCCTATGCATGCATATCCCTTCTATGGCTTTGGCAGATAACACACTTAGTCTCGACAATTTATGGTATCATGCCCAACCTCATCCAATAACTCGCTTACTAATATATCTTGTTAAGCATCAGTTCTTTAGCTTTCTATAAATATTACAGGGCAGTATCTATGCTACATGCAAATTAATTGCATACCTTATAATTGGTTGACTGAATCAGAAATTAATCTCTGATTCAGTACACCAATCACATAATGTTCAGCAATGTACAACATAATAGTACTTACAGTTTGTCAGCAAAAGAGCCAACAACTGTGCCAAATATCATGGAAGAACCAAACCCAGCAACAAATAACTGACTTATTTGCAATGATGTCAGTCCATAACTGGAGTATAAAGCATACACATGAGGCCCTTGTAGCCAATCAGCACCTGAAATGTAGAAAATTAATGTATGTAATCAGTGTAATGCTTTCAAAACTCTATCAAGCATCATTGCAAGAGCATCCTTTAAAGCCACAATAAGGAAAACAGATTTGAAGGAAATGAAGGAAGATTTCAGAAATGCTCAGAGAAGACACATTAATATGGATGAACTTCAAACAAAGAATCTTATGCCCAAGGGAATGATACATAGTCTGAAATGGGAAAATAGCCCAAATCAAGGAAAGATCGTTCAATTGAAGATTAATCAAAGCAGACAAATGGAAATACATGAATATTGCCAGTCTATAAGCTGAGCAAAAGGGGCCCAGACCAACCATTGTCTATGATTTCTCACCATTACAAGACGTTTACTGCAAATATTTAAAACAATTGGTCATCTCCATGACATCTCAACCATGATTAACAAAGTCATACAATCAAAAACCGTTTAAATCTGCTATTATCAATTCGTTAGGAAGGCATAACTCATGAACTTAAGCTTACGTATTAGATTGAGGGATAGAGATCAAACAAAGAAAAACTCTTTCAAAAAGAAATGTTGAATTTCTTTTTGAAAGAGTATTTTGAATTACTAATTAATACAATGTACAAAACAGTTAAAATTTCTACAGAATGCTATATTGTCTTAACCAGAGAAAAATATCTGACAGCCTTAGAATTTAGAAACGTAAAAATCACATAATTCAAGCTTAAATATGTTGAAGACGACTTCATAAAAAGAAGAGGATTAAGAAAAACCTACCCTGAGCGAGAAGATAAACTACCAAATATGTCCTCTGAAATGCAATAAAACCAGGATCGCTGCTCGAAAGCTGCTTGTCCAAGGTGAGGTAGTAAAATACAGAGCAGATGGCAATAAGAAAGAAGAATGAACTCACAAATATCTCCATTTTTTGAACCGACTAAAGACGAAAGAAGTCAATGGAAGACTTCGAATAGGATCATGTACATAAACAACAGGAAGCCCGGTTCCTTGAAGGATGAGTTTGGACAGCTGTGATAATAAAAATTTTGTTCATAATTTAAAATTGTCTGGTTTTTTTTTTTTTTTAATTCAGCGATTTTCTAATAAACACATTTTCATAATAACAATATATATAATATATTAACAACATGAAGTAATGATTATTAAGGAAGCATTTAAATTATGAACGGTATAGAAATTTTTTTGACGCCAAGCTAAACTTATTATTTACGAGTTATCTGACAAAAAATAAATAAAAAGTTCAACAATGCAAGTAATTAAGGAGGAATGGCGGTAATAACTGGAATTCTAGACTGTGAACACCGTCGTCTTGGTCATTAATGAAAATAACTGTAAGAAGCCCAACTGATTATATGGAGATAATAAAGGAGAATATATAAATACTGGTATAACTATAATGAAAATATATCAAAACCCAAATATTCAATTGCAGCATGCAGTGAAGAATGACCACCAGGGTAGAAAAAAAATTATTATTATTTTCTTAGGAAATGAAGTGCTATCATTTTAATATCGTGGAAGGAAGGAGGGTCGAGAATAGTTCTCGCAATGATGCATGCCTGACAAGGCTTCGTGCAAAGCACGCTTGTTGGCGCGAATTTTTTTTTTTTTTTGACCTTTTCTGTTAAGTCCAGTTTCGAGTTCTTTGTTGCTCAGGGTTAGCCTCGTTTTAGTGTAGAATATTTACGTGCCTCAGTGAAGGGCCGTGGAATTTCAAAGTGTTTGTATTGTTGAAGTTGTGCATTCTTTACTTTATCGTTGGTATTTGTGAATATTTTAACACTGAAATGAGACTAACACAGAGCAACAGAGAACTCGAAACTGGAGTATAGAGTGTGTTCGGCCATTCAAGAGGATCAAAAGGCATGGCGGCTATGTTGGTGGCAAAGACAAAAGGCCTATAGAGCTTAAGAGTGACAACAGAACAAGTCAGTCGTTTCACGCCATCAAGTGTGTATGCATCATTTTTGAGAATTCGCACAATCGTGCCCTTCTTTATTTTACAAAGACATATATAGACCCTATCCCCCCCCCCCCTTTTTTCCCCTTAAATGATACAAGATACAAGATATTTTATTGTCTCATTGAAAATACTATTTACATTAGAATTTTGCTCAATAAAATTATGACATTGTATATATGTTTTCAGATTACATTTCTCATATTCACTTTGAGTACTTAATGTTATTTTACACCATTGTTTTTCTGATTTGAAAACAATCATGAATATATTTTGCTATGAATTTTTGTATTAATTTACCTGGATTTATCTATACAATGAAATTTTTTTCTTCGTAATAGTAAAATCCTCTGAAACATTTCCTTTCTCTTTGTTGAGAAAAAGGAAACATCTGAGAAGAAAATGTTTCTCATCTTCACTTTCATATTTACAGAGAGGACATATTCTTTCTTCTGGTTTAACATGTGGGCGTGAATATCTTCCTCGTTCAATTTCTAAACAATGATTACTAATCCTAAGTTTAGTAAGTGCTATGTTTGATATTGCTGACCTCTTTAAGGTAACTTTCCTGTTGGTAGGTTTCTCTAAAAGTTCTATAAGATCTGAGTTTGTTTTTTTGGGTTCTTTCCTACCCGTATCATCATGAATTTCCCCTAACCAGGTTTGTATTTCAATGTCCTCCAGTCTCTGTTTCATTTGTCTTGTTAGTAGTTTCCTCTCGTTTCGTCAAATTTTTGCTGCCATACAAATCTATAGCCTAATTTGCTTAGAATTAATTTAACTTTTCCGCTCTCCAGTTATATGAACCTAGAATGTTGTCAACACCACAGTTGAATAGTCAAGTACGATAATTTTGTTTTATCTGAGGTAAAATTAATCCAAAACTTTATAGCTCCTAATGTCGCACTTACTCTTACAGGGAATAAACGTCGTTCTGATCTGCATAAATTGTTTGAAGCGCCATTTCTTTACTCCTAGTAACATTTTACTAAACTTTATATCTACTGCTTTCGCTCCAGGTAACTCCCTGAAAGCCATTCACTCTCTTGAAAAAAGAATGTTAGCAAACGTCGCGTACTGCCCTTTCTAATCTCGACTTGGAACAATAGTTTCATGCTCATCCGAGCGAATTCCGAAAATGTCTACAAGATTTTTATTTTTTTATTATTTATTTATGTATTCATTCATTCATTCACTCATTCATTCATTTATTTATTTCTTTGTTTATTTATTTATTTGTTTATTTATTTATTTATTTATTTATTTATTTATTTATTTATTTATTTATTTATTTATTTATTTAT
>WUAP02141059.1:0-12210 GCA_015163945.2 Stichodactyla helianthus | reverse complement strand
GGGGGGGGAGGGAGGGGGATCATGATGTTTGGCATGAACTCTTGTCCCCGAAATCAGTCTTGTCCCTAAATGGAATTTCGGAAAGGCAAATTACATGGTTCTCTGGGGTAGTTGATGGAATTATGGAGTTCCTGTAATGGGCTGGAACGTTAGCGCCAAGAAGACTCCCCTTGAGACGAACTCTAGTAATGTACTTCTTTACCTTGCGCGTAATGTTTTCCCATTTCAGATCACGTGTCATTCCCTTGGGATTTATTTTTTTGTTTCTCGGTAACTCTTGAGAAGATACGTTAATATGGAAAGAGCCTTATTCCCAAGAAGCTGACACGTGGTCTGAAATGGCAAAACATTACGCACAAGGTAGAGAGGTCTATTGAACAGGCAGTGCTTCTTTTGAATTATAAATTTCAAACCCATTTTTACTCTTTCCAAGATGTGATGCTAAAGGAAATGATATCACGTGCCTGTTCTAGAGCCCTTTTACTATGAGCGGAATGTCTTTCTATAATTCAACATGTTCAAAGAACTTTTGAATGAGGATCTTGATTTGATTTTGATAGTAATGTATTTTCTCAAGCATTTACAGTAAAACGATACTCAGAAAGAAAGAACTTTGTCTGGGAGGAAAAACTTCTTATCTTCGGGTAAAAGGTTCAATGAGGACGAAATGGAAGCCAGCTAGAATGCTAAGAGTTCTCGACTCAATGATCGAGATATGAGTAGTACGAAAGAGTGGTTGAAGCTAGATATGTTTTTTAATGGAAAAAAGTTTTATTTTGGAATTTTATAAATTCGCTTCCAGTCTACTCCCCTGTATGTGACGTCATCTCGCCGCTCTGTTGGATGAGATTTTTCCCCTCTTATTTAATCGTAAAAATGTGACAAATTCTTTCATTAATTCATTCATTTTCCCCCTTGCTTTCTTACTTTCTTTCTTTCTTTTTCTCTCTCTCTTTTTTCCTTTCCTTTCAATTCTTTTATTTTATTTTCTTGATTATAAAACCCAAGAATTCGCGAGAGATCTTAGATCTACATTTTTGTCCTGTATCTATTTTACAGCATTACTTACTTTTTAGAGTTATTGTAAACCTCTTTTGCTATCTGCTTGTTTCTTTGCCATTAGTCGTTTAGCTCTTAGAACGGCCATTCTGTACCTCAACAGATCATCAGCCCCAAGACCTTGCAGACTATCGATTGCTTCTTGTGTATTGGCTTCAGTGTCAGGGCGGGTTTCGAATTCTCTGCCGATACGGTAAAAGCCACTAGATGGCCGGGGAGCGATAAGAATGACAAGAATTGTCAGGACGGCAAGGTTTTTGAAAAATGGAGACATTTGGATCTCTAGGAGGAAAAATCAATAAATAGTGTTTTGGCTAATAGAGAGCAACTACAGTGGCCGAGAATGGTTACTCAAAACTGAAATTGGAAGCACGTTAATTAGATAACAAACTGGCGACTTTCGCTTTTGCTCACTTTCCCTTGGGCCATTTTTCACCTTTTCACATTATGGAATTTACCAGCCACCGATAAACTTTGTGGTCCTCTTTTAACGTCTCTGGTTGAACTGGTTGACAGGGGATTAAACTACATGGAGGTCTAACCATTTTGAAATACAGCTATTTGGAAAAGGTTGACGGGGCGAGCGATAGGCGAATTGCGATTGAACACATAAACAACACCTGCTGAAGATCTTCGCTGAATGGTGCAGGCATTGTTTAGGTATTTAAGAAATGAATAGGATGAAACCCTGAATAGGATTAAACCCTTATTGCTCCACAGTTTCTTTTGGTTGTGCAATCGCCAGTCACCGCTCTGAAATAGTTGTATATTTTGAAGCAAAGGGAGCACCTCCTCCTCAGTTTCATGCGTTATTGTCAAGATATTCTGTATTTTCGTCAAAAAGTTATTTGTCTTGTTGGTTTGGCTCTTTGTTCTGTTTTGTTTTATTTTTTCATTTTTTAACGACAGGTATATTTTTATTGATCGTTTCGCGGTTTGTGACTGATCCTAAAAAAAAGTCTAGAAATAACCCGCTGATTTGTGAATATGTGGGTTCTCAGATCCCCATTTATTTCTTTGGCCTTCTTTTTCTAGAGAAAAAGAAATCCTATAAATCCCCCACTCCCCCCACCAATGAAAATCCTGTACAGAAATTCATGATTGTAATTGGGGGTGTAGAACAATTACCTGTTAGAGCTAAACCCTAAATGGCTTTTTTTTTCCAAATTGCTTTTAAACATAAGTACCATATACACTCCCACAGCTATAAAAATCATGCACTCATTATTTAGTCCTTTTTACGGATAAGTTTTTGAATAGAGCTCATTAGGGACCATTCCTTTTTATGGTCACTAAGGGAGGGAGGGGCGGCGATTGGGGGGTCACCTAAAAAAATTGGGTCCTAGCATTTGGTTCAGTGCGCTTTTGCTGAATAGGACTGCATGATGGAGTAATTTACTACCACTACTAGAATGCTTTTTATTGTCAGGTAAATTTTACGAATTGTCTCTTTATTCCCAGGGGAGTAGAAAAATCTGAAAAAGAAAGCATTGTCACAAAGTATTCTGATAATGGTTGAAAATGACGCAATCATGAATTAAGTACGTTCTAATAAGAAAAAAATGCTTACGTGCTCGTGCTTTTAAGATTTTGAGAAAATCTACAGTGAAAAAGAAAGACTATTACCTTCCAGCTGTTTTATATTTTCCCCACTTAATAGAATGTTACGACGATGACCAAAACTTAAAATGGACAAAAAACATATTTTCTATGCCTTAATTGAGTTCTCTAGTCTTAGCTGCTGGAGGGTTAAATTATACATTACACAGCATGGCGCAATCGTTTCACCCCATAATGAAATGCTAAGTATTTTTATCATAACCTTGCGTCTTCCAACGTCAGGTAGACTGTTCACATGATTTTTACAAGAATTGGAAGCCCTGTGGTATTCTATTTCTTGAAAACTTTGCCAATTGAAGATGTTTTATCAAATGTAAACAAATCCGAGTCCAATCCTTTGATTAAGACATTGAGAGCTCGAACTCCAAATTGTATTTACACAATATCAGTAATCCGTTAGAAGCTACTTCAATCGACTCGTGGCCTATGAAAACGCATAGAAATACTCACAAAGTCTCCAAATTGACATCCAAATTGTTCATTTATTTACCAAGGACTTTGATTTTTAGATATAAAAAAGACTTTTTGGCTCTTCTACGATAGAACTTTTCAAATACAAAGATAAGAATATATTTGTCATTGATAAAGCTGTCATGTTCTAGGCCTTATAAACTGCTTCGAAATTGCATAGGCTATAGAATTTTGGGCTTGGATTTTTTATCCTAGTTTTTAGGCTTGATGAAAAACTTTACAATCTATTTAATTTTTTAATTGTTTTTCTCTCAGCTCTTTTCCTGTGATTCCTAAACTATTGATTTAATAACGATTTACCTAAATAATTAAGAAACAGAACTTCGATAGTTGGTACTTTTTAACTGAATCTTTCCGAATTTCCTTGATTTGATAAATTAAAGCCAAAAACAGCCTTTTTTCCTTGAAAAAATTGTAATGATTAGAGAAATTTTATGTCAAGATGTTTACTGGACGCGCCTAAATGTGTATTAACTACGCGATTAATTCTTTTTACACTAAGTTTTTAATCACAAATGATTCAAAGCAATCCAGTAATGAAACTGTGATTCGGATTTTGGTTATGATATAGGTGAACACTACTTGGGGTATATATATAAAATGAAAAGTAAAGGTAAAGTAAACGTAAGTGTTTTCAAGTTGTATATTTGGGAAAAGAAAAATATAGAGGATCCATATGAGGGTTTGTCTTCACGTTATCAACGGATTTAAATGTGGTTTTGTCTTGTTGTTTATCGCTTTAGAGATTGCATGAAATCTAAATAAGAAACAATCAAGAATTAGTCGTAAGAGACTGCAGAAAAAGAAAACAAATTGAACAAAAGAAGTAAATTACGATAAGCAAAGTTAAACATTACAAAAGAAGGAAGAAGAAGAAGAAGAAGAAGAAAGAACAAATGAAAAGAAAATGAATACAAAAGTTAAGAAAAACAAATTCCTTTTCTACGCAGGAAAATATGATAAACTAGCCGTCTATTTGAGCAAATACAAATGCTATACTCTCTGACATTCTATGCATGAAATAAAAACTGTGATATCTTACTCTGACTTTATCGCGTTATAAATAATATAAACCTCCCGGAGGAAAATCCTTTAATTCTGCCGATTTCTTACCTTGACGTGTGGTCAAAGTGTTGGTCGTTAGATATCAGAGACTAAGTGAGGTCTTGGGAAGTATGTTTTCTATCTTGAACAACCGATCGAAGCTAGAAAATCTCAAAATTTAATGTAAATTTTTGTGGATGTTCTTTATCCACTTTCCTAGTGCATTTGATGTTTTCTCAAGTAGTTCCTCTTTATATATTGTTAGAACTAGCAATATTTTGATTGTTTTTTGACTAAGTGGACACGATAGAGCGTACATTCATGACGTAGTCTGTCTTTTCTTAATTATAATATACGTACATCGAGTATATATCGCCAAAGGCAGATCCAGCCAATCACAAACGAATGCTTCGCGATTGATTTTTTTTTTAAATCCGATCTGTTGTGTGCCGAGTTTAGACCGTTTTAGATATAATAAAAGTCTTCAAGTGAACAATCAATTCCAGTTTAGGAATCTATGATCATTTGGAAAAATAATCTTTCTTAGCAGACCTAATTCCTAACGGCGAAGACTTTTCATGTGTAAACAAGAAATAGTTATTGGTCTTTTGAGGGGGTAAAAATGTCATTTGAGCAAACTCCACTTAAAGCTAAGCAATAATCCCATGTAATATCATTTGGTCTGAGGGTTTCGAGTTTCTTGATTAAATCCCGTGATTACACGATTAAACTAGAGGAATAATATCCGTATGTTTGAACCCTAAGGTGTACCACACAATCATGACGCAAATCCCCCGAATAGGTTATGAACTAAACTTTAATCATTGACAATAGTCTCTTCTTTCGTTTCTTTTAGTTGCGGGCAGTGGATTCTTAACATCTCTCCTACCGAGATTTAAGCAAGGCTTTCGTTAAACTCAATCGGAAGTAATGGCTTTCTTTCATTTTGTTTTAGCCATAGGCATCTGGTCTGGCGTTGTCACTAGAATACCATCGCTAGCTTTGCAGTGAATGCGAAACAGCTCTGGTTTACAATCATGCTAGCTTGCGGTGGCTTAAAATAACACTGGAAACCTTTGAACACTATTTCTATAGAGGGTTTTAATATACAAGTATGACAAGAAAAGCAATATGAAATGATACGAATTGAAATAGTAATCATTAGAAATGGGTCGAATATCAATTGATCAATTGATCTTTTAAAATCTCACTACAGAAAAGGGACCGCTTTCATTCTTTCAGATGACTTTTTAATGGCGTACTTATTTCTTTTATTTATTATATTGCTCTATTCTTTCCCATCTTTCCCTTCTGTTCTTCTTTCTTTTCTTTCCATTCATTCATTTTTCTTTTTTCTTTCTTTCCGTATTTACTATTATTATCTTCTTTCTTTCTTTCTTGTTTTTTATTTCCGTATTTCCTATTACTGTTTTCATTCATTTATTCATTCATTCTTTTTTCTTTATTTATTTCCTTCCCTCCTCCCTTCCTCCAATCCTTCCCTCCTTTCTTTTGTTAATTCATTCATTCATTGGATCTTTCAGTTTATAAACCGAACGCGCCAGAAAATTAAATTCGAGAACTATGATAGCGTGTAATTAATATTATTCTAAAGCCGAACAACTCTACATTCAAAGCTATACTATTTATTTAAAATTCCACTTTGAGGATGAAAATAAAAACAGGACTAAATGCTCGAACAAAGTGAGGTTCGTACTTATATAGTTAAAAGGGCCGTATAATGTCTTTAGACAGCGAGGAATCTTGAGGTTTTCGCTACATTTCTTAGGTGTTCTGAGTCGCAGCCTCCAGGGAATCGAAAGTAGAACGTGTTATTGACCATTGATGAGGAATGTAAAAATAATGAATTATATGGTATCCATGATAATATATACTGCAATAATTATGATGATGATGTGCAATAGATGATGACGAACGCGATGATGACCAAAAGACATGCGCAGCCAAAACAAACTAATAATAATAATAAAAAAACTAACGAACATACTTCAAGGAACATGATGTTGTTGAATGGAGTGGCTCTTTGGGGACTTCAATTTTTAAGTCTGAACATATAAAGAATGAACGATAAACAATGCCATTTACAATGCAAAAACTGTTAAAAATGGAATTAATGGGATCGCATTTTACCACTGAACAAGAATACCCCGCCTGTCCATCGTTAGCGTTCTTACCTTGTCTTGTGCAGAATATTGACCTGTCGTGGTTCTGAAGTGCTTGGTAGTGAATGGTACCACTTCAAAACTTCTAAGCACTTATATGCTGTTTGTCCGGAAACCCCGAGATTTCTCCTTGTGCAAATAACCGATTCATCGAAAATGAACGACTTATCATCCCCTCCCACGGAGACGAACGAAAAGCCACCCGCTTCCCAAATTTGGACTAACAAAAAAGTTTCAGTTTCCCCATTACCGCATGTTTTTTTGCGGAGAAATCTAGATCCGGTAATACGCACTTAATTTTTTCATTTTTCAGTATCGTTCTTCTATATAATTAACCTGGTGGATGACAGCTCATGTGTGGGATGAAGACAAAACGCCAAAGACCACAGACAGAATCAACCGGTATCTAACTTGCTTTTAAGGAAGCTCAAGCGAGATTTTCCGGCATTATATCTTCATACAATAGCAAAGAGATAGCATTACAAGAAAATCTTTTGTGATCTAGCTATGGTGGTGTGTTTTTATATTAACCTGGAACTCGAGACACCTTAATTGGTTCGTAGAAATTCATTTTGAACTCCTCCGTGGCTTTAGCGTAAACTTTTATTTTCCAATCACACAGACTGTTTGGTTTACGAATTTTTTTTTTATTGCCCTTGACGGAACTGTAAATCTCGTTAAAGTTATTAATCTCATGATCGAAAATGGCAGAAGCTAACTGTTGACGATAACGTAATGGGAATTACTGTTGTACTATTCACTAATATCCAAAATATCGGGGAAAAAACTATTTTTTATCGAGATGGGGGAGAAAATAACACCAACTCCAAGATACTCCTGCTATAGAAACCAAGTGTTAACATCTTTTTTAAAATTAATTCAATCGCATTACAGGGTGATAGCCTTCTTGAAAAGATTAATTCGTTAAAGAATTTAAATAACGCAATTTTAGCACACGTTTTTAAAATATAGTTTTATTAAAAACGCCAAGAATTTAATTTGAAATTTCATACAGAACGCGATCCGCGACGTTTTTGAAGAGAGATAATAACGATTTGTGTTGTGTATTTCGACCGAAAGGCAGTTTTGGACAGCCCTGTGACACTTAAACCGAAGACAAACGTACACAGGTCTGGAAACTGAATCTTCAAGCAATAGATAAAATCAAAAAGTCTAGAAGGATAGCAGGTATTTCAACTCAAGACGAAACTAAATCCGGCTTTCTAGCCAAAACTCAAACTGTCGAATTCATTTTACGATAATTTCTTTTTCCCCTTTCCTGCTGAGAAACTTCTTCAGTGAAGTCGATTTAGGAATGGTTTTTTGAGTTACTCCAGCTTCGGAAAGAACTTTCAATTAACATTAGCGGTAGCCGTACGTCATTCTTCAATCACCTGGTAAATTAGTAAAAATCCTTGACGTTAGAAACTTAGTATAAGTTGACCAGTACCTTGAAATATCCCTAGCCATAAATACTAACAACTGTACGACACACTATTTGGCTGTACATATATATCACATACGTATGTAGGTAGTCGTTTATATTTAACTAGAGTATTTAGGTGTGACTGTGGTAACTTTATTCTAATTGACTTAGATAAGAATAAGAAAAGGCGCTCTTCCTAAAGCTAAATGAGTCATGCTGACAAGTCATTGATGTCCTGAACCTGTTCTTAATAAAAAAGAATTAAATGAAATAAAATGACAAAGTCTGAGTCAGAAAAAAGGACCATTTCTCGTCGTGGAGTCGCTATCATGATAAATCCCAGAGCCTACTTTACGAACACAGATAGTCTGAATAAGCTAACATTACAAGACCGGCAAGTATTTGTTTATATAACGAAGACTTACAGTCTACCCAAGTGCCACAGGCGATCAGAAAGTGATCGACAAACACATTGGATTTTTGGAATTATTTTTTTAAAGGATCAAACGTTGGACTTGCTGTAGGATTTGTAAGCCACAAACAAAACAGGTATTGCGGAACTAGCAGAAAAAGTGAAATTTATCATCATCTTGACACTATATTATTTGTTTAGAGCAAGTGGGTGATTTTGTAAGAAAACTAGCCTCCGAATGAAAGCGATTCAATCAACTAATCTGTACACATTCAATATTATATGAGGACAAAGTTGAAGTATTTTTCTTGATGGATTCAGACATGTTGTAAGACTGTCTAAAGCTAAAGTGGCTGATAACCAAATTGATCAAACGTTTCGACCAGAATTTATTTACAAGTTATTAATATCATGCAATACAACTAGGGATGCCATATCCACATCCCTTCAGTGAATGTAAAAAGGAAAAGTTGAAGTCAGTGAAAAAAAAAAAAAAAAAAAAAAAAAAAGTAGTGTTAAAAAAAAAAGTAAAATCCCGTGTACTTTTTATAAACTAGTTATAGCACTTCAATTATTGATTATTTAAAAATGAGAATAGCTGAACTATTCCTCGGCGTGTCTTAGCTCATAGTCTCAAACAAATAGCTAAGAATTCGAAAATAACACATGTTCGTTCTAAGTTTTTTTGTTCAATAAATGAATTGTAATCTTATACTACTACTAGTTCGATGTTCTGTTTAATCAATTACTTTTTATCTGGTGAAATTACACCTTTAGTAGTTACTGTCTTTTTCTTCCTTTTGATTACAAACTTAATAATGAAGTATCACAACCATTAGAGGAATGGTATGTTTCCTTGTCATTGATGGATTACCTGGAAGAGTCGAAAGCACACAGCCCATTATAGTTTTTTGTACACTCTAAGCAAAATCTTAATGAGAAAAGATTCGAAATACAATTTGAATATAAAACATTGCGATGATAATTTTTTGAACATTATAAAAAGATAAAAAAGAACCCGACGTTTCGACTTAAGTTGAGTCATTATCAAGCAACGAAAAACTGAGACATGACCTGATGACGATATTTAAGAAAATGAAGCATAATGGGAATGCTTTCTTTATTAAGGATCTTAAGACTAAACTTAAGATTCAAAGCAGTTCCAGCCGTGCAAAACTTTTTACTTAGTTGCATCGTCATAGGATTTTAGTTCATAGTATACCATTATACTTTATTTCCTTATGTATAGCCATGTCTCAGTTTTTCATTGCTCGATGACAATGACTTGGGTTAAGTCGAAACGTCGCATTTTTAGATTCTTAATATATTATTTTAATCTTTTTATAATGTTCAAAAAATTATTATCGCAATGTTTTATATCTAAACCCTGATCAAAAAGCGAAAAAGCACGAATTAAATGTGATAATCGGGAAGTTAAATTCGATTAAGGCCGAATTAAAAGATCTTAGAATATTAATCGTATAATTTTTAATCAAAAAGACAAAATTGCATGAAGAGCGGGCCGGACGGTAAAGGACGCTGTATGCAATGTCCGTGCCAAAATGCGGCGTCCAAGATCCCGATATCAGACGAAAGAGTACTTGATTTGCATGACAAATAGCGTTGAACGTACATAGCACGTTCTTCAACATATAAAGAAAGTTTGAAATGATGTTTTTCTAAGCAATTTTTAAAGTGCCTTATTAAAACACAGCCTAAAGGCAGTTTGAATAAAATCACTTGCAGGCCACGCCGGCAACGGACCACGAAGCAAGTGACAAAAAGTGTTTCCTGTGGTATTCCACGTGAAGTACAAACAAACAAACAAATAAATAAACAAAAAATTAATAAATAAAGAGAGATTAAAAAAAAACCCGAAAAATTAAAGCTACTAGTACTTTTAGTTATCTTTACTGGATTTTAAGGTGGCTCCCACCTAATTGGGAGCAGATTTTGAAACTTTTTTAACTCGCTCGCATCTCGACTCTTCCAAGTCGAATGGTTTGATCCTTATGTATATTGTAGTCCATTTACTCTCGAGGTGTAGAAAACTTTTTAAATTATTTACTTCTTTCGCCACCATATTCGATTTTGAAACTCTTATGATTTTCTTTTTTAAAAATATCTTGAAATCTGCCCGTATGATTTTTTGTTGTTGAAATTTTCAGAATCTGTTCTTAGCTATATATTGTGCTTGTTTACGAAATTTGAGAGGAATCTCTTGGGCCAGATATATATATATATATTGTTTCGTGATTGACTCACTCTTCAGGGGATTTTAATGGGAAGAATGCTCATAACCATCGTAGATCTACCAGAAAATTTACATAATTAATGTGGCGGTAAGTTTAAATCTATTGTTCAGCTGTTACGTAGCAACGCTTTGTTTCTGTGACGGCATGAAGACACAAGTTCATTTCGTTTGTTAAGTGATGACAATTTAGGTCGGCAGATGATTAGGAATTTTTCTTTAAGGCAGAGATTGCATATTCTACTTGAACTGTTGTAGGGTGAGCTTGATGAAAGAATACGCCATGAAATAAAGTGGTCAATGTTGTTGTTTTTAAGAGTCCAGATATATTTTCTGAGTTCGAGAGTTTCTGTGTTGTGCGTGTCGGAATGATGCGCTGTGGTTTCTGTATCTTGTCTTGAAGTCGTTTTCCGTAAGTCCGATGTACGTTTCAGCAATATTATTGTCCTTACGTGTGACAATGGCTTGGTAGATAACTGATGATTGGAGGCAGTTTCCGTTGAGTGGGTATGTGTTCTTTTTTCGGCAGTTGCAAGTTTTGTTGTCTTTATTACAAACGTTTCGGCCAACCGATCAAGTCTTGTAAATACTTTATTTTTACTGAAGAAGGCCGGTTGGCCGAAACGTTTGTAATAAAGATTTCTACTAGCAAGTGGTTCGCATGATGTCCTTTTAATACTTCATTATTCATACTTTGTGGCATCAGCGTTTTGTATCTTTGGATCCCACCAGCTAGTGGCAAGGTTTGTTGACGTACCATCTTTATTTAACAGTTTATATATATACACTAGGTTAAAAACATGGTAAAAAATGCACAAGCAGCAGCAGCAACAACAACAACAAACAACAACAACAACAAACAACAACAACAACAACAACAAAAATAGGTGCACAGAAGAACAACTATTTGCGCTAAAGCTGTAGTTTTTGGTGTCCCAAATGCTCGAATATTCATAAATATATAGTAAAAATTTCAGGTTCATAAGTTATAATCTGTGGATGTAAAGACAGAAAGAATACGGGTTTGTTTAGACCCCAAAACTAATGAATTTGCGAAAAAGTGCGTTTTTCCCATCTTCTTAAAATCTGCTCCAGAGAATTTTCTTTAATTCGCCACACTTCAAGTGCTGTCTTTCCTCAACATTTTCTATATTTTTTGGGCATTATGAAATTCACCGATATCGAGAAAACAGTTTTTGAACAGCACACTATCGATCCCTGTGGCGAAGAAGCCGATATGACAACTATAATTTATTCTTGTTTAGATCGTAACACACGTGCGTTCAACATACTGGGACGAAAGTCAAAATTACTGGTATATATTAATATATCAGGGGATCTTTCTTTCGAATATAGCAAGAGTTTTGAACGAAAACCATCTGAATGCCCAACTATATAATTTAAAAAGTAATCTATACCATCATAATCTAGAATAAATGGACTACAATATGCATAAAATTCAAACCAATCGGCTGATAAGAGTCGAAATGAGAGCAATTTATCCGCTCCCAATAAGCCTTTTCACAGTTTAAGAATCGTTTTTAGTGCGCATGCGATTTTATCACGAATTTCTCTAAAGAAGATGAGAAATTCGGGATAAAATCGCATGCGCACTGAAAACGATTCTTGAACTGTGAAAAAGCTTATTAGGTGGGAGCCACCTTAATGTAGTTCCGGAGCCTTGGATTTCGTTAATGAATTTTCTTTAAAATTCCCTCATTTGAAGATAATGATTAGGCAAGTC
>WUAP02141048.1:0-12211 GCA_015163945.2 Stichodactyla helianthus | reverse complement strand
GCATTCATTATTATTCTAATTTTTTCACCTCTATCATATAAACACTGTAATTCAATCAATAAATTTGTTGAAAATGATGGCAGCATTCTGTCGAAACATCCAACTTTTGTCTCTACTCTTTATTCTCAAATGTTTTTCGAAATCAATTCTTCTAATATCAATGTTTAACCCTGGAAATTGACATAGGATCTTTGCTCCTTTGGTCAGGTGTTTGATAAGTACATTCTCCCCCAGAGGAAGGGAATTTTGGGAAAATTTGACATTTGTTAGAGTCCCAGGGGTAGGGAAATTAACTTTTCATCTCCAAAAATGTCAATTCCCCCTGGGTCTGCCAGCCCCCCTCCCCCCCACCCCTGGGGCTAAACATTGATAGGTGTATTAGATTTGCATGCATTAGTAGGGTGGGGCAGGGTTCAATGTCCTATGATTCATTTCTATATTCAGTAGAATCTAAGGCCCAGGTCAAACGTTGAACTTCACATGAGCCAAACTCATTGAAAACAATGGTTAATAAGGAGGTCTTTGATGATTAGGTTCAGCTCATATGAAGTTCAACATTTGACCTGGGCCTAACTGATTTTTATTTTATTTTAGACAACCAAAAGAAACATACCAATGCTGTTTGTCAGAGGAGATGGTGTTATTCTTGTTTCACCACCACTGCGAGTAGGATTATAGATATGTGTGTGGATTTTTCCTTTTTTCATCCTTAGATACTCTAGATAACAGTCAAATACTTTATTTGTGTATGTATATTTAAAATTTATACTAAAAAGATTTTATAGTCAGCTGGCATATAAACTTTTATTTTGCCTTGTGAATTCATCCAAACAACAGAGATGTAATTTCGAAATGGAGGATTGGTAAACTTTCTTGAAATAATCACATGTAAACTTTTGATGACTCTTTAGAGATTATAGCCCAATTTGATAAATGTTACCAAAATAACTTCAAAAATGTGCAGGATAGGTATTGTAAAAAATTGGTATTGCCAATGTTTATTTAGCAGTTTAACCATTGATTCTACTGAACCATAACCTTTATCTCTTGTGTAAAATTTTAATCCTTTTCCAGGTAGTCTATATTCCTTAGGTTCATTAAACTATATCGAAGGATTATATTCAACCTTCACTGAAGTTGAGTTACCTTTCATTCATGTTTAAGTTCTTGATGGAAGATGATAAAGCAAAAGTTTATTGTAAAAGATTTGAGTAGTGGCATAAACAATGATGCTCTTTTGATCATGAGTTACTTAATTTGAAAAATAAGCAATTAAGTTTTATTAAAATAAGTACAAGGTGCCTATTTCAATCTCCAATTAAAACTTTAATCATACAATTTAAAATAATAGATAAAAATATCACAAAATGAATTATATATTATTAGTTATTGCATGTTGTGCAGACACCAAATCATAAACCATGTTTGCTATTGTGTTATGAATTTAGTGTCTGCACTTTAACATCAACTGTTACTGTATGTTATGCCATAATTATCTTCTAAATAATCTAAGACTGCAGTTGTGCTCTTGAGACTGTTAAATACTCTCTTCTCTGTGAAGAAAGAAAATATTGGTTTTAATTAAACCTGAGCATTTGATACAAATTACCCTGGATAGAGAAGGAATAGAGAGTGCTTTCCTTCTCTTGCTGGGAAAGAAGGCTAAAGGAGACTCGGCCACCAAGGTAGATGCAAATGTGAGGGTCACTGTGACTGTACTCACCTGCTTTTGAGTTAATCTTATCCAGCATGTAAATGAGATGATGGTGAAATGCAGAAAATGGGGTGCCAAGGGAAAGAGAAATGTCAAGCTGAAAGTAAAATGAAAAATTAAGGGAAAAAATCTTTCAACTCTGCTTATAAATATCTATACATTTTTTCAAAAGTAAAAACCATTTATTAAACAAAATAATAATAAAATGTAACACAACAATCATAATAGTTACCCAGTCAGATATGCATTGTAATGGAGTATAGTCATATCCAGCATACATTGCTGGGTTATTGAGTATTCCTTGTGCTGCCATGACACCTATAAATAAGTAATTATTCATATTCAGTATAAATAACCTAATAACAAAGTTCACTAATTGAAATTATCTATATTTGCATTGTTACTTTGTGCTCAGTAAAATGAACATGGTGCATCAGAATAACCAATCATAAATCAGTGTACCACATGAGTCTCTGACAGGTACAAAGGCAAGTTAGTCTACACTACTGTCTGATGAAGACTAGCACTATCAGCTGAAAAGTCATGTTCATCCACAAGTGCAAAGTCATGAGACAATTGACCTATATCACTACTACATCACATCAAAACAATATTGTTCAAACACTAAGGATCAAGGTTGTAAAAGGGGGAAAAAAACAGTAACAACACAAAGAAAATCAATATGAAATGCATTTTGTGGACTCTAGAAAAGGAGGAACAGCCACCAAATACAGTAAATGTTGTGTATTACACATCAGTACATCTTATTCTTGGTATTGTAACCAGACAATTTGAGAGTAAACTTTTGTTAGCAGACCAAATGTTGTTCAAATTTCTATTATTCTAGACAATTCTGTCCCCCTCATAAACAAGCTGTGATTTCATAATGATTGAATAAGTATTGCTTATTATTTCATCCACGATGAATAATAGCTTTCATTCTGTAGAGCTTCTCTATTGATAGTAATATCTACACTGTCATTATAATTATGTTAGTCTTGATGTGACTCAACCCTTACCATCAACTCCTGTCTTTTCATAAACATTCATAACATCTGCTTCACATTTGATGTCTCCATTAGCAACAACAGGTATTGATACATTCTCCTTTACCTGGATTGTGCATACAAATGAATGACTGAATGGAAAGTTTATCATATTAAAGTTTTCTCTACTAAATTCTACTTTTCTATGCAAGTTTGTGTGTTGGGTTTTCTTTGTAGAAACCTAGTTAAATTCTTCATTCTATGCAAATTATACGAACCAGCTTAACAACATCCCAACTTGGTGGTTCATTCCTCTGTTTTACTGTTCTGGCATGGATACTTATCCATGATGCACCAGCATGCTCAGCTTGACGACACAATTCCACAGTTTTGCTGATGGTGTGAGACAAAAGCCAAGTATATAGTTAAAAGGCTCTGTATTTTACTGTAAGTAGAGTCTGGATTTCAAAAACAGTTGGAAACTCAAGTACAAGATAGAGTGGCTTCTGATACATTTGTAAGCTCAGACAGTAGTTGGAAATCATCTATGCATGGAAATTGTATTTCATCTTATACCAACCTATAATCTTTATCAATCCTTATTTTGATAGAAACTGGTAGATCATTGACTCTTGATTTTGTCTGTTGTACAATATCCTTAATCAACTCTGGTGTTTTTATCAGATGTGCTCCATAGCCTTCCTGCATTGCCCACCTGTAGAGGTCATTAATTGATTTAAAGACTTATCAGTACCAGTAAACATTACACTGTACATATTGTATATTAGATTTCATATGACGCTGAAAAGCTCACAGCATGAGCATGGTTGTGACACAGCACAGCAAGACACGTGAAAATTCTAGAAACATCACAGTTGTGGCAAGGCATGCTTACAGCACTGATGCTATGAGCTTTTCATAGTCATAAGAAATTTGCTCTATCTCTAAACTGTGCTCAGTTTGTGGTTGACACATTCCCAACAGCAGTGTAGAGGGAGCATTTTGACCAATTTTAGAATAGAGGTATTCTTTATAGCTTTTGTTAGGGTCATCTTTAAGTGAAGTAGTGAGAATGAAAAACTATTGTAAAAATAATGGAGAATATACCTTTGTGGACATCCACAGTTTAATCCAACTCCATCTGCAAACCTGTCATTGCAATAATAAAATAACTTAAGAGCTATGGTTTTTCTGTGATAGAAAAATTTCATGTAAATGCACTTACGGTGCAACCACCTCTGAGGCATCTGCAAAGTCTTTGGCACAATTGGCTGCAAACTGGACTATAAGAGGATGATCACCTTTCAGGAAAAATAAATTGATCTTCACATATATAAATGTTATTCAAGTTCATAATTTCAAGGGCAAACTCCCCTTCCCCCAAATGGGAAATTTGGGGGAAAGGGAGGAGGTCATCCCTCTCTCTAAATACCTGAAATGTGAGATGGAAAGGAGTTATAGCTAACCTATGACCCTCTACATACCCCTACAGGTATTTTAGATTCCAATCTAGGGATTGTAATCCCAATAAAAGCACTTTTGTTTTGTTTACATGTGATGGTATACCTGTGTTGGTGGTAAATTCATTATCTCTTGCTTTCTGTGATTTGACAAAAGAGTCTGATATGATCATTGGTGTGTAACAGAGGTCACAGCCATATCTAGAAGTTATATTATAATTAGAACAATTTGAATCATGTCGCTATATTTTTGATAGGCGTCTCACAAAAGGTGTGAAATGGTTCAACAACGACAAAGTAGAAAAACATTTGCAAGTTACCTTCTAACCAATTCCCTAAATGGTAATCTATGAAAAGAAAACGACGATCGATAACATTTAAGTAAACACTTTGCAGCCGGTGCGCAAGCTATAAATATGAAATTCCATACAAGCTTTTATAAAATCTCTCAAACCACTTACTTGGAATATCTAACCATAGGAGCACATATTCTAACGATTTTCTTTTCTTCAAACAATTCCAGGGGCTTCTTATATACTCTAGATAAGCTTTTGGTGTTTTCTTCACTCTCTTCATCTTCGTCCGCCATGTTGAATCCTACCCAGCATACTTAGCAAGCTCTATTAGGAACATCTTTTACCTCGGAATCCACAACTCCTTGCTAAGAACGTCCCTGTTAAATATTATATATATATATATATATATTTTGTAGATTATTTTATTTGTAGATTTATTCAATATACGAAAATAGTAAAAAAGTACTCTACTTTTAAATTTTAAAGCACGTATTTAGGGCTTGTCCCCACGAAGCAATCCTTTATATCAAGCTTGAACTTTTGGGCCATTTTTCTTTTGCTCCAGAGACGTCTCACCAAATATGTCCCAGACATTATAAACTTTAATTTGATACTTCTAACGAAATAAATAATAAAAATTGTATTAGTTTTTAGAGTTTTAGATCATTACAAGTCATAAAAATGAAGATAAAGATTATTTTTAGGTGTTTTTTTTTTAAGGTACTTCATGAGGCCCTGTCAGCTAGTTGCGCAAAAGGAGGGAATTTTCCCTTGACGCGCGCACTTCCTTTCAACTTCAACTTCAACTTCAACTGCAAGCAATGTTCTCGTAGTAACTGCCGACATTTACAGCCTTTTGCTACCAAAACTTTTACCATTTCCCAACTTAAAGCTGCAGAAATACAAATGGCAGGGCTTCCACAAGGATACTATCGTACAGAACTAAATAAAACCGTCTGGGAAGTTCCTGAAAAATATCAAAACTTGAGTCCCATCGGAACTGGTGCTTATGGTCAAGTTTGGTAAGTAAGCTTTAATAAAATGACGCTGAAGTGAAAAAAAAAACCTGTACCAAAACTACGTTACAACGTTACTTTTTTGTCTAGACTTTGCTGTAGATCTTGCAGTTTTTGTGGTAGTTCTTAAGCTTTTAAAAAAAGGCGTTTTCTTTCGATTTTGCCACAGTTTTTAACTTTGAAACTTTAGTGTTGAGATTAAATGAATCTTCATCAGCTTCGACTTGAAGCTTTCTTTATCAATTAATTCTCAGAAATATAATTTCGAACGACCCATTTCCCTGTCGTGCAAAATGTTATTTTCATAATTTCAATGATGTGATATCCTTTTTCTGTTTCTCGTGAGTAATATTTTAGTAATTTTCACTTGTTTGCTTGATAGTTCTTGCTTAGAGAAGCAAGATGTGGTTATAACCTGTCAACAACTCGACAATAAAGACATTTAAATACAGATAATGCACCCTCCGTTCTATAGATAAAAGCTTCTTGAGCATTCGACAGAAATTTAAATAGTTTTGTATTTCAATATTTTGTACTTTGGGGTATGTGGTTTAGATTTAATGTTCTTGAGACAAAAGTTGTTTGAGTTTTCTAATCACTATACCAGGGCCTATAACAATTAGACCCAGAGCCCAAAGTCCAAAATTTTGCTAAAATTTTGGCAAAACATGAGGCACATGCCATTGTTTTATTTCTGCTGCTAGTGGGCTATTACTGTATAATTAGAACTGTAGGAGTGTAGCCAATGCAGAATTTGTCTGTTAGTTTGTTTATACTAAAAGGCAATAGCTTACAAGGTGCAGCGGAATGAGTTATTTGAGTCATTGTCAGTATTGTCCATGAGGCAAGTGGTCTAATTGTTTTAATATAAACAAATTAATTGGACAGAAGATATCTAAGAACCTTTAAAAAAAAACAGCAAGACAAAACAAAACGAAACCAAGGCGAACTAGTGGGCTGTAATTGATAAACCTGTAGTAGAGTAGCCAATCACAATACAGGATTTGTGATTCTCTACTAGTTTGTTTACAAAATAATATATGATGCCTTTAAAATATTTTCTCATGTATACTGGTAGGACTCTTATTCTTCCTTATCCATTATATTAGGGAAAGAGAATATGCTGAACTATTTGTACCGTGGTTACAGTATTTTGGGTTTGCATGTTACCTGTCATTCTCTTGGGAATGATTGTAAACCAGCAATTGTCCGCATCATCATTTTTCTCAGGACTTCATGCAAAACTTCACACTGCATTTTATATACAAAGCAAACAGTTTTTGATAGATTTTATTCTTGTACTGCTTACCTGAGCCTTCATTCAGTAGTTTTAAAATTGCAATGAAGCACCAATATACGAGTGAGGTGTAGTCAATGTACATTTATCAAAAGTTTTATAGCTGCTTTAGAGACTTTACTGAAACTGAGTCTTGGTACATGCTTACATGTAGCTAATATGTACTTATCCCCATTTATTTTCTAGTTCAGCTGATATACATGCACATCTGTTAAACAATCCTGAGGATGGCAATGAAAATACTCCAAGATCAGTTGCTATCAAGAAACTCGCAAGACCATTCCAGTCACCCATGCATGCCAAGAGGACCTTCCGTGAGCTAAAACTACTACGACACATGAACCATGAAAATGTTAGTAATCTTTAAGTTATGTAGTACAAATTTGTTACAAGTCTCCCTCAGGCCCTCACTTTTCCCCAGCAAAAATTTTCAGTATTTCTATTTTTCAATGAATATCCCCCTCCCATAAATAATGAATCATTGCTCCATTTAAACATGTACTTCTCTATTTAAAAATGTACTTTTTAAAATGGTACCAATTGTTTTTTGGATATGCTGGCATATCCCACATATGGATCAGCCTAATGCATTCATATAGCAAAAATGATACACACGTTTATTATATAATTATTGATGAAATACCAATTTTTCTTCCTGCAAAAAAACAGATATTTTCACATGAGAAAATAATGTTATTTTCACATGCGAATATAATTCTCCCATGGTTTTATACCTTTTACAGCTACATGTATTTGAAAGCAATCAATAATTACATAGTAAACAGAATATTACTTAGGTGCTTGGAGATACAAATTTTATCTTCTCATACTGAAAATCTCCCACTTGTTTGCTGTGCTCACTTGTGAGAGCTCTTTTCAGTGCTCAAAGATAAAATCTGTATCTCTGACAGTGCACCTATGTAAATATCCTCTATATCTTACTTGAATGTAAAGTCATTCCTGCTTAGTGCTTAATGTTATTTTTCTCTTTATTCTTTCTATATATCTTGGGTGATAATCTCACTGATTGTCCAATCGGAGGTGTATGAAGTGATCTCCTATTGCTTTACTATGCACAGAACTATCAAAATAAGCAATAGATATTAAGATGTCATTTTCAAAAGTATGTATTTTTTTCTTTTGATGGGTTTCCCATGGTATTTCAAGAAGATGGTTACAATTATATGGAAACATAAGGAGCAGGAAGGTAATTATTACATGAAACATACCAATTTTGATTACTTAGCCAAATACATTATTTTTGTCAGGTTATTAGTTTGCTTGATGTTTTTACAACTTCCTCCAGCTTCCAAGACTTTCAAGATGTGTAAGTGAATTGCTGCAGTTTTTTGAATAAATATATATATATATATTTTGCAGAACAAGATATTTGGTCCATAGATGAGATATTGTGCTCAACTACTGTATACTCTATTTTTTATGATATTTTTTAGATATATGGTGACAGAACTCATGGGAGCTGACCTCAACAGTATTCTAAGATGTCAAAAACTGACAGATGAACATGTTCAGTTCCTTGTTTACCAGATTCTTAGAGGCCTTAAGGTACTGTAATAAACAGTAATCAAAAACCATAATCAGATTTTAGCTTTCAAAGTTCAAATCCAACTGGATATAAAAAGAATTCTACCATTTTGTGTGGCACTGATTAACTTTCAACCACAATCGCAGTCTCTGAGGTATTCAATTTTGTAGTACCAGTTGTTGTGGTTTAAAAACTATAAAGCAGTTTCCAGTTCATCAAAAGTCTTAAATTCTGGTGGTGTTTGCTGATCTGTGAGTTTCTTCTCATAGAGGAAAGAAAGCTTTCCATGTACTTTACTTTATTTTTCTTTTAAACTACAGTAGAGACATTAAAAAGGGCTACAAGTTTATCAGTGCCAAACTTTCATGTCTTCCTCTATAATAAAGTTAATTGTTTCATGTTAACTGATGAAATTAATTTTTCTATTATTTTCAGTACATACACTCAGCTGGAGTTATTCATAGGGTGAGTGGCTACTTAGTCATTGGGCAGTGAATGTGCAGTATTGAGCAACAAAGCCATAAAATTTTGCTGTGCAACACTGTTAGATTTCATGTTCCAGAGTTAAAAGTATTCTATCACTCTGCACTTATTGCTTAAGACTTACATTTAAAACTCACTTTGATTTTCTTTTAGGATTTAAAACCAAGTAATATTGCAGTGAATGAAGACTGTGAGTTAAAAGTAAGCAGCAGAGGAAAAAGGGCTGGGAATGCAAAGAAATTGAAGAGCAAGAACTATGAATATTAATATCTAGTCAAATCTAATCAGTTTGGTATGCTGTCATCACGTTGCAGCTGTGTACATGTACTTTCTTTATGATACTGATATTAATGCTGACTAGCCTTGATTTATGATACATCATTATTTGTAGATTTTAGACTTTGGCTTGGCGAGAATGACAGATAACGAGATGACTGGATATGTGGCAACACGGTGGTACAGAGCACCAGAGATCATGCTCAACTGGATGCATTATAATCAAACTGGTCAGTTAATGATTTATTTACTTCAGATGTAAAAAGATTACAGTCAAACCCCACTTTACAAGCACCTACTTAACATGTAAGGCACCTAACTATTTTTTTGTACTGTAATCTTTTCTCATTTGTTATGATTGTCATGATCATTTTCCTATTTATAAGATAAGAACATTGCTTTGGAGGAAGCAGTTTACTTACTACTGTGAATAATATGCAGTATAAAATAATGCAATGCTAAAAGAAGCAGTTGCCAGTCATTGAACATTCTTAGCTGTCTGAACAGAGGCCAGAAACCCAGTTTGTCTAAAATGGATAATTTATTGTTTGTCATCATTTCCAGCAACTGACACACTGCTATTTTTAGATCTACATGTATATATATGTAATGTACCATGATGGTTGCATGTGCCATGATTCTTTGCTAATGCAATAACCAATAAAAGGAAATCAGTAACACTGTGAAGAAAGATACTTATCTTTACTGTGGGAAAGTAAATGAGCCAATCAGAAAGTGAAAGGAGAAGAGAACCAATAGTTTAATAGCAAGAAAATCGCTCATTTATACCTTAGGTTGTTGAGTACCCAATCAGTGAATGAGGCATCTCTCTTTAACAGGGTTCGTATGGGTTTTGGAAAGTTTTGGAAATAATACATTTTTCCAGGACCTTGAAAGTTTTGGAAAATTGATTTTTGGTCCACTAGACTATGGAAAAGTTATGGATTTTTTGTAACTGTTTTTTTTTTGCATTGGTAAATGTACCATTGAATTTGAATATTTTAGATTCATGAATTTGGCTTAAAGTCTATATTTGTGCTTTGTGTAGTTTTCAAAATTTGAGTCAAAGGGCTTTGGAAAGTTTTTGAAAAGTTTCTGAAATTCTCACAGGGGATCCTGTACGAACCCTGCTTAGGGGAATGCACTTGTGCATTCATGTGCATCTAACCTGTGTATGATTTTCATTGGTTGGGCTTGCTGTGGTAGTGCTCTTTCAATAGGTGGATAAGCCATAAAAATATAAAAATCTAAATCAGTGACACCCTGATTTTTTCACTTAAGTTCATGGTATCTAAAACCTTAACATGTATGTGAAGGTTGGTCTTCAAGCTAAATTTTGGGAAAATTGTCAAAAACATCCAAAACTAGGGTCATAAAGGACAGTCAAATTGTGCTGTTTTTGAAACTTTGGATTCAATGCAACAAAAGGAGAAATTGGGTCATTATGTTAACTTGTGTATCATTTGAAATTGTTGCTTTTATCATATTGCAGTTTAATATTGGCTGAAAGACAGCTTGTATGTAATGGCCTCAAGTCCCATCTTTGAAACATTATGTCTTCAAAATGAATTTGGTGACCCCCATTTTTTTATTTCATTTTTCTACTCTAGTACTCAAAATTAATGTTTGTGCCAAGTTTTAAAAAAATATTTTGACAAAAAATTGAATGATCGCATTACCGTAAGGTAACAGTTGATGAAATTAATGTCACTGACAAAACAAGTTTTATAAAGTATTAGTGAAAAGAGAAGTGTAAGGCTAGTACTAGTAAAGTTAGGAAAAGGAGATAAAAAACTTACCTAATGCATGATCATATGCTCTAGCAGCAGCAGCTTCACTAACACAGGTCTTTTTTTTTTTTTACCTTTAGTTGACATTTGGTCAGTTGGTTGTATCATGGCAGAACTTCTTACAGGGAAAACCTTATTTCCAGGAAATGATCATATCCTTCAGAGCATTAAATAAGGGTCCTGAATGAGGGGGTCTAATCCCATTTCCCAGCCTAACTTTTCCTCAAAATCCCAGTTACTGTCAATTGATTTCAGCAATGACAATTTGAGTATTCGCCACCATTTTTACTGGGTGATACCACTGACCAATAGATGCGTGAGACTGGGTACAGATTGTTGATAAGTGAAGGCAGTGTGTCAAAGTTCGTTTTAATGTCTTTTAAGAATATTTTTAATGATCTAAAAGTGTGGGTTTTTTTGACTTTTGTTGAGAGGTGAAAAACGAATCCCATTCTCATCTGTTGTTCTGTTTCTGAACCCTCCTATAATTACAGTAGTTGTCTGTAACAGCCTCCTTACCCATTCAGACTGGTAAAGATACTCTAAGGCAGGTCAGTTTGGATGTAATATTTTCCCATTTAAAAGCACATCTCTTTCCCTTGGGTGTTTAATGTTTCATTGTTTATCATTACTGCAGCAAATCTTATTCCCAAGAGGTATGTATGGAGAAAACATTATACCCAAACTGACTCTGTTTATTATGACCTTTCTCAAAAATAGTCAATTATTCTAAATGAATGATTTCAATTATTACTTTAACTATGCTTCACATATTGACCAACTGACAAAAATCATGAAACTTGTTGGGAAACCATCCATAGAATTCTTAAAAAAGATAGTCAGTGACTCAGTAAGTACAAATTATCTTTGGTAATTTATATAAATCAATACTCACATCCATTAAAAGCTACATAACTTAGAATGTTCTAGTATTTTACATCCTCACATCCTCAGTCTCCTCAAATGCCAGACCTCCATCCGAACCAACTCCATGGAAGTTTATTTGGTCTTGCATACTCACTATCCTGCCAATGATTGACTAACAACATACAGCCAATCCTCAATGTTCTGTAAACTTGACATGATAAATGTTTTGTCTGCAGGAAAATGTGTAGACAAAGAGATTTATCATGTTGAGTTCACCACTTGTGTGTTACTAGACACATGCTTAAGAAATTGATTCCTAGAAGTAAAAGTTACAAAATTCCCTTAAATTGTCAAAATGTATAATAGAGCAATTATTGAATTCAGTTTTTTGGATGATATCTTAAATTTCTAAAATGGAGTTTTTTCGGTTTACACGCATGAAAGTTTGAAAACATGACGTTTCAAACTTTCACGCGTGTA
>WUAP02141037.1:0-12214 GCA_015163945.2 Stichodactyla helianthus | reverse complement strand
TTATATGTTTTTCTTTCATCATGCAAAATTTTAAAAAAATCTGTCTAGAGGATCTTTTGCCCATGAACGTCCTTAAGGATGAGAAAACAGCTTTTCCTGATAACATGTAGTTTGGTTTTCCCATCCATTTTCTAGAGCCTCATCATGCATAAAATGTAACAACTCTTCAGAACTTTATCATCTGGTTTACATAAGCACTGGAATTATAGAAGACTGAGCTAAATGATATCATAATTCCATCTTCACTTCAATTACACCCTTCACATTCACTGAATAAAAAGTTTTTAAACCGTACGATATATATATATATGCGCTAACTGTAGAGTATTTTTGCAAATCAAGAATGATGCTGGCTGCCAAACTCCTTGATTTTCGGTTCTTTTGACAATCTTGCCACAGGCAAATTTTGAAATCCTGGAATTTGTTTGCCGTCGGACAAGTAATTAGCCTGATTAGTTTACATGCCTTCACGCCATTAATCACTTTATACAACACTTGAATGGGTTTCATATGCTTAAACGCTTTTACTTACAGCTAAAAGTATTCGACGGTGTTTCATTAATTACAGTGATCTGAAAAATAGTTGGCAAGAATTACGGCTAATGTGATTAGCATTAAACCCACCCACGTGATGCAGATTTGGTTATTTCCACACCTCATAAAAGGGGGCCCATTCCAGGATCTCTTTTAGAAGAACATCAATCGACACGCACAGCGGCAAAGGTAAGAGTTTTGCACGACAGACTTTTATTGCTCTAATTCTAATTGACAAGTTTATCTTTTGCTACCAATTTCTTCATTCCCTTATGTGTTTTTTTAATTTCTTCTTTAGATTTGAGTCTTTTAAAAGTGTTTGGCTCATCAGTGGATGTCATTATGAGCCGTAAAAGAGCTGCTTTGATGGCAATCGCTATATTTCTATTCACTGAACTTGTTACAGCCAAGCACCTTGTCCCAGAGGTAAAGAGCCTTTTAAAACATTTCCCGAAATATTGATAGATTAATTTTAAAATATTAAAAAATTAATCGTACGAATAGAATATTTGCAGTTTGTATCAAAACTAAGGCAATAGATGTGTTATACCTTAAGTCAATATTGCGCACGTTGAATTATAAATTCCTAAGGAAACAGCACAAAGAAATAGTTATAATACTATGAAACACAATTTTTGAAATACGTCTGGCGGAGACCCCGAAAGAATTCTTTCCTTTTAAAAAAGTAAGAACAAAAAACTGTTTTTTAACTTTGTCACAAGTAACCGCAATTTGAAAATTATTCAAATACAATTAACAGAAAAATGTTGCAAGTCTGCGCTAATTTTCCGAAGGTTTTAAGTCGGACTTCAAGTGTTGTTTTGTACATTTTACTGATTTGTTCTTAGTTTACAAAACTGATCAAGATTTTCAGAAAGGACCGCAAAAATCCAATACGGTTACTATTTCTAAAATACATTTATCATAATTTGAATTTCCTATTAAGATTTACTAAATAATAAATTAAATATACGGTATATTTTTGAAAGCTTCACGAAGACATGAATGAGTTACTGACGTCGTATATCAACAAATTTGTTTGGCGTATCTTAAGTTTTGTATTGCTCGGTGTGAGGTATACATTCAACTCAAAACAACTAAACGGATCCTTAGAATCCATGAACCAGAAAATTATCGCGCCACGATTGCGAGCGCGGTTGGAGAGATTTATAATGTTTAACCGAGGATTAACAATTTGATTATTAGTGGAATTAAAGAGCTTTAGTGTTTTAATTTAAATAGGACACTCTGCTGGTTATTCATATATTTTTCTGTTGGGTCACGCGCAGTAAATCAAAACGATCCCACGTGAGAATGCTATTATAAAAGCAATTATATATATTGATTACTCCCTTAAGGGAACGTATTCCATATGGCAATACCTATAGGCTTTAAACTTCTATAAACAAACGATCAGATTGATTAATAGACAAATTGAGCCAAAAGGGATGGTCAGTAGTGAAAAAGAAGAAAAATATTGAATCGTAAATACTGAATTTTAGTTAGTTGTCATACTTGCAGTTTTTCTTTATTGCGTTCCATACCATGAATTCCTCGAGTTCCATTTTGTGCATTCTATTTCATGTAAAGCATTTAATTTCGATCATTACTTGATCACACTGTAGGCCACGCTTTTCATCCAATCCATTCAATTCTTTACGATGAATTTAGAATTTCTATTCTTTATTTCTTATGATTTTCATCCCTTTTTGAAAATAGATTTTTTTTTTATTCCATTTGGGCATCCCGTGCTTTTCATTCCATCATTCCATCAATTCCATTCCAACCATTCCACATTTATCATGTTGTATTCCATGGACCTCAAGCTGTCCATGTTATTCATTCCAAGGCGCGTTTCGTTTGCAAGGACGTCATTCTGGCACTACGGCATTCCACTGGGTTTATCTCATTCTATCCGCATCTTATTCTATTCCGGTCAATCCTTCATGCACATTTAGTTTACATTTTGACTCCTTCCTTGTACACTTTTGTCATCTTAATTTCTCTCTTTTGCAGTAGAACAGAGTTGAAGAACTTGCAGACGGTGCAGCGTGTCGAGTCCGTGAAACCGCCATGATATAGCGTGATTCTGATCCGACGAGCATGCGTAGTAATATCCTTTAAGTTTTCGTATGGCTTTGAAACTACATAAAGCATAAAACTAACCCAATTACAGCAATGAAAATCTTACAGCGCACCATAACGGAGCACCATAACGGAGCACCATCATCAGCGAGCTTTTCACAGTCATTCAAAAGCTATACCATGACCGTGCCGTGAATTCACACTCAAGCAGAGTCCTTCTTGCTAAGTATATTATTCAGCCATTTTTTTTTTCCTTTCTTTTTTTTCCAGAATGCCAAAGAAAACGTTCGTATCAAGCGTAATGATTGCGATCTACTGGAAAAGTCGTGCACAAATGATGACCAATGTGAAGGGTACTGCGGCGGCTATGCTCTGTTCTGCTACACGTACAGCTCTCAGTGTGCAATCGACAACCCTCAACTGCCATTCCGAAGAAAGCGAGGTATCTTATCAAAAGGCACGCCAGATTGAATCAGCACTAGATTTTATTTGAATCGCCAGTTGTACACAGTATTAAGTATTCATGAATACTGTAATTTTGATGTGACACCATAAAAATTATCTGACCCCCCCTGAGGCACCATGAAGCTAAATTGATCCCCATCCTTTTCGAACAAATTTACTGGCAAATGTATGTGAACCCCCACCTACTGTCTGTCATTCTTTCTGCTTCCCCCTCACGCTCGTTGCAAAATCTTGTGACAGACGGACAGGCAGACATGATTTTATTGGCAGCTTATAACATAAGTTACATCAGCGAGTACCCAATAAATATAAGAAAAATAAGATAAATTACATAGTTAATTATAATATATAACATAACGGTATATCCACACATTTGATTTTACTACAATAGGGTTTTTCTTAGCTCGAAACAATCATACATAAATTTTGTGGCAAGCCGTGCAGTTCTTGTATGTGGATTGAAGATACTACCCCTTCAAAATCCTTTGCCCCCCCCCCCCCCCCGGCCATAAATAATGGTTGGTCCCTTAAAATATCTAGAATGAGCGGCCTGCGACAATGTCATAAAATGAAATTCCATTTTGCAAAAAAATAAAATTTTTGAATAAAATATTTGTTATATGTATAAAAATTGGTAGCGTGGAAAGATTCATCTGGAGGGAATTAGATAAAAAATGCCAATAATTGGATAAGAACTCATTAGAATTTCTGCAACAACTAATAACTTTTTCCGCACAGCCGTCCACTTTAAATTTCTCATTTTGGAAATGATATTGAGAATAGGATTCCTTGATGTTCATGCTAAATTAAAAGTCTTTTGTAAAGTTCTACCAACATGACATGAAACGAGCAATATTGTTAATAATTATTGATATTATTAAAACAATTCTTTATTATCGTTTGTTTTGTTATTCTAATACTTATTGACAATACATAGGGGTGGTAAGGAATAGCTCCTCTCCTTGACGAACTCCTCACTACGTCTTTGCTCCACTGCTATACACGCCCCTACACATCCTACATAACCTTGTGTACGAGAATGCGATTCCTTGTTTGAGGTCCATCCGTATTAACCTATCTTCTCAAGCGTTTCCAAGAAACAATGAGATAAAACCCAAGGGAATGACACGTGTTCTGAAATGGGAAAACATTACACCTAAGTCGAAGGGGTCTATTGGGCAACACCTATCTACCCCTATACACGTATCTTGTTTGCATTACAATTTTGTGTGAATTATACAGTCAACGTCATTAACGTTGTCCACCGAAAAAAGATATTTAGATTACAAGAAATGTTACGTGATTCATTTGTTTATTCTTAACGCGCAAGTTAAACACGTCAACCTTAAGCTCTCCGTTTAGGTTTGCTTTATTACCATTGTTATTATTGTAATCTATGGAAGTTTTATTGTTTTCACTCCCATTTATTTAACCGCTCAACGATCATTGCAACACTGACGATGGCAGAAGTCACTGCCGAAACGTAAGTCAAATTTAAAAGTGTAGTTTTGTTTCTGAAATTCATAACTTCACTGATCACCCTTAGGCTATTCAGTTAAAGTGATAAAAATTCAAATTTAAACTGTAGTATCATTAACAGGGAATAGTATAAACTCTACATACACAATGGTTTCTTTTAACAAGCGTTTAGAGCGCGGTTTTAGGTATCACGCGATATATCTTGTAATTTAAATGTCTTTTTTCGGTGGACAACGTTAATGACATTGTCTGTATGTCTATTTTAGTCATTCACTTTTTATGTCTTTTTGATTTATCCACAATTTTAATAGCATAATGGTCCTTCAGAACACCTACGGCTTCTTCGACCTTGGCTTGCAGGGCTTCACGCGACTCCAACATGTGTAAGAGCTCAGTGTTGTCAATCTCTAACAACATACCAGTGATCTTACCCGCCAGATCTGGGTGGGTGGTTTGGATGAGAGGGAACAGACGCTCGCCTAGCATTTGCTTCTGTTCTTGGAGAGGTGCCTGTGCCAATCCACTTGGAAGAGGAGGTTCATGGCCTGGGACTTTTATTCCTTCGTATGTACCTTCAAATGCTCGAGGAACAATTTGGGGCTTCTTAAGTACAGAACAAGCAAATTTATAGTTTGGCATGACTTTTTTGGATTCACAAGAAATGTTTTGTTGCTGTGAAGACAGCGACGCATTAAACTTACTTTGTTCTCCTCCTTGGTTGCATTGAGGGATACCAGTCTTTGGTTCGACTTCCCTTGGTGCAACTTGACGCACACCACGGGCCCAGGACACTTGCCCCGCTGTCGGCATGTTTGGTATACCAGGACGCATTTGTTGTTGTGGTTGTTGCATATTCCATCGGGGACGAACCTGTACCATCGAGGGGCCAAAGAATGGACGCTGATGTCCCTGTGGCACTGGAAGCATATAAACTCCTCCATTAACTTGTGGAAAAACCTGTCCAAACATATTTTCTTGTCTTATAGCTTCTGGATGAGACTCATGAGCAGTGCTCATCGTATAGTCTGGTTCATAATAAGACGTTATCTCTCCAATCCCTGATTTTGCTTGCAGCATCAATTCTTCGTTAGGAACAAACGTGATTCTAAAATTCTTTAAAAATGGAGTGAATATAAAATCCTTGTAGCCATCTGTCTCTCGGATCCTTTTGCTTGTCATTCCCATTTCAATCAAGTTACTGATGTATTTCTTCGCTGCTGTGATATGTTTGATTATATTCAAGTTTCTCGTGGCTGTGTCCAACTCCTCATCAATTTGTCTGAGCATTTCTTCTTCATTTTCTTCAACAATTTTGATTAACTTCCTTGCTTCGTCTTGGACTTGTCTTTTAGCTATTTGTAAATCTTGCTGTATTTTGTGAGCAATGGTTTGTTGTTCTTTCATTTCTTTTTTGTTGACAGTCAAATGTTCAAGTGTCTTCAGATGCTCAGACAACTTATCTTTATTGATTGATGTAAACTTGTCTAATGAGATAACTTTATGTTCCTCGTGATCCAATTTCAAGCAAACAAAACAGATAGCTTCATCACAATCTTCACAATAAATGTCCAGCATCTGTTTGGAATGGGTTTTACAATTATCTTGGGTTTTGAGCAATGGTTCATGATCTTCTTTATTCATGTCGGTAAAACGAATTATTTTGTGATCGTTGGTAAACACCGAATGAAATTTAAAGCACGCTTCACAGATCGAGTGATTACAGTCGAAACAATACCAAAGGGCAACTGGACAATGGCAAACAGAACAAACCTTTTGGCTTTCTGAAAACTCCAAAACTTTTACCATCCTTGAGTGAAGCAGACTCGGTTTAAGATCTTCCACGCTGCTTAGTTCTTGTAAAGAAGTTTCTGTTTTACATTCAGGACACGTGAAGATGTTGGCTTCCTCGATCAGCTTGGCGTGTCTTTTGATGCAAAGCTTACAAAATGTATGAAAACATGGCAGGATCTTGGGTTCAATAAGTGTATCATTACACAAGGAACATTGGACGTCCTTCTTCAGATCAGCTAGAAAGGATTCCATGGAGCAGAAAATTATAGAATTGCTTGCATCTGTTTGCACTGAACAGAACTCATTCAAAGTTCCAAGAAATTTTATAATATATGCACTATGAATAAATTATGACTGCCGGGCCTTACTAGCGTGACCGATATACATTTGTAATGTAATCAACATTGTTAATCTCCCGAATGAAATCTCAATCATACAAATTAAGTAAAATTAAGGGAAATCATACAAATTATGGTAAAATTAAGGGAACTGAACTCCAATTTACTGGCCGTCAGATTGATGCTTAATGTAATAATAATAAATGTTTCATGAAGACGTCGCATATCAACAAATTTGTTTTGCATATCTTAATTTTTGCATTGGCCGGTATGTGGCATACATTCAAGTCAAAACAACTAAGCCTCTAAAAGTCGACTGAAAAATCAATAACTTTGTTTTGTTCTCTGAAAATTCTGGGACAGCGGCCAATGATATAGAGCACGCGTAGTAGATTGTCACGTGACCCCAAAGGCAGCCATAATTTTGCCACCCTATAAGTTTGATTGATATTCATTATGTTGACAGCTGTCAAAAATTACTTTGTTTATTGGGACCCTCTATCGGATTGCCTACAAAGGCTGCTGGGATAGCTATTGCGCAAGTTTACCATTTCGCTGTACCGACGACGAAGGTGAAGAGAACGGGACACGACTCATCTTTAGACTAGTCTACCACAGGTAGCCCATACTTTAAAAATATTATTGTAGCAGAAAAATGTTTGTGTCACACTTCAATTCTTCATAGCAAGCTTACTGAAAGCCTTTGCGTTATCTCGAAACCAAGTTAAATAGTTAAAGAATCCCAGTCAACCGCAATGCATTTGCGCATCGGAGATAGCCAATCCTCAGTTAATCCGCCATTTTCTCTGCCAGGCAAAATAGCGGCTCTGGTTCGAATCCATTTCCATCGATCTTGTTTTTCATGCTGGGGCATTTACACACATAAGAATATATTCTTACATTGTCAGTTCATCTTTTAACGCAGATATTTTAAAGTTTAGCAGCGGTGTGTAAACAATAATATAGGCGCACAATGCATTGTGGATGACTAGGATTCTGTAAGGTAAAAAAAAAAAAAAAATTTGGTGTTAGAGACTAGGGAAAAAGGTAATCGGATCAGTATGAATATGGCAAAGCATAGCATTATGGTTGGCCATTTATTTTTTTATGAATGCTTTTATTCTTAAGCAAATTGATATTTTACTTTAATTAGTTATTCAGTTTAAACTGATTATTTATACTTATATATGATACCATCTTATGTCACTTCTCTTTGAAATCTTATTTTGTTAAATTTGGGAACGGTAACTGTCCTCGTTTGCCTTGTCCAGATCGCTCTTTGCAGCATGAGAATGCTGTAGTATCGTTTTAACTATTTACATATTTGCACTCACCTAAATCATGCAATGATGCTCTGTTATAATTTTAGAAATAGTTGCTTGGAGGCTTTATGTTCGTTTATTTAAGCATGGAGGAATATAGTAGTTGCGGTTACACTCGCCTTTCGATTTTGAATTACCGTTGTAGACTGTGTTAGCGGGCCAGTTTACCATGGTAAATTTTATGGTTACAGCATGGTTTTTACTGAATTATCCTGACAAAACAATCTGATTGGTAGCTTTATCTTGGGAGTTACAGTAGTCTGCATTGCGCCCTGGATCTGAAATAGGGAAGGAGAACTGGGGATACGGAAAAAGGAGGGCGGGATGATCTGGTTCGCAGGTTACAATTTCTAGCAGCACTAACAAGCTGGGTATGAACATGACGCAGCTGTGCGGTCTATCGCTTTTGATCTGTTCCTTTACCTTGTCTTTCCTCTTCTTTTGTGATTTCTTGGCTTTCCTTTATAGTTGCTTCCTTTTAGTACGTGGGATCTTTTCTTTTCCAAATCATCCTCTAGAATAAATAAATAAATCAGTCATTGCATTCATGCACCCACCCACCCATCCACGCAATGTTTATATATCTACTGAGTATTTTGGTGAATGTATCTGAAGTCCTACCTGTAAAGAAGTACTCTTGTTTAGTTTTAGTAGGACCACCAACCACGCTGATCCCAGTCACGTTTTCTTTGCCCGGGATGTCCTGGATCAGGTTTGTAACATCTTCTTCCTCATTAAAAAACCTGCTTTGATCTGGAGCAGAAAGGCTTGACGGTTCATCGTTATTATGATTGGAGATAAGTCCTTGCCTTGTGGATTTTGTTTTATCATTTCTTGCTAGCTGCCCATCATTTTCATCTCCTTCGAGACTAGAGGCCTTGAGATTTTGAGTCCCGTCATCCAAACTAGTTGTGCTTGTGTCATCCCTGTTTTCATCCATGCTCGTAGGTGGTGATTCAGGCACATCTACAGTGATCTCTTGATTTCTTGGCGTGGTCGGCCGCAGTTCAGGTTGGTCTACTGCTATAACAGATTCATAGTTGTTAATATGCAGGCCGTTTTGCTTCTAGCAGAACTTGCACGTTCTAGATTACTATCTGGAAGCAAGATTTGAGAAGCGGATTTCTGATTGGGTGGCTAGAACTTCAACTTTCCTAATAGAGTAATGCCCGAGACAAATACATGAGAAAGATCCGAAATTTCGTTTTTGGTTGTTGTTTTGTGACATACTCGTTTGCAACATGGAGTAGTCGAGGTATATCAATTCAAAAAGGTGGCTAAATTATTGAAGGTGGGGGCTATAGCCCTAACCCCCTAGCTCCGCGTTTCCTGCGAAGTTGTTTTTTGAGACTGAATCCCCTTCTTTAAAGCATTTTGTGAGTACTCACCTTGAGTTTTGACTTTCTTAGCTAGGAATTTTCGCATCTGGTCGTTTACGAGTTTGTTGCTTTCATTAATAACTTGCGTTTCGTTTTCTGCTCCTTCCATGCTCATTTCGATGTTGGTATAATTATTGAGGTTGTCATCATCATTAGGGTGCTCAACGTTTATTCCTTCTAGAGTAGTGTTGTTATCTGTGTTGTTGGCTAATAGAAAAAAATAGCTCATCAAAATATGAAAACTAGGTGTAATAGGGATGATTATGGTGAAGATGATGATGATGATGATGATGATGATGAATGATGGTGATGATGGATGATGGATGATGGTGGTGATGGTGGATGAAGGATAGTGAGGATGATGATGGATGATGGTGGTGATGGTAGTGATGGTGGATGAAGGATAGTGAGGATGACGATGGATGATGGTGGTGATGGTGATGGTGGATGAAGGATAGTGAGGATGATGATGGATGATGGTGGTGATGGTGATGGTGGATGAAGGATAGTGATGGATGATGGTGGTGATGGAAGATGGAGGATAGTGGTAATGGTGATGGTGGACATGATGATGGTGATGGAGTATCATGGTGTTGATGGTGATGATGGTAATGGTTGTAATGATGTGTAACATGAATATTACCGGGTGGTTTAATTGGCTCTTCATCGACAGCGTTTCCTTCCTTTTCGTCGCTTACTGCAACAACAAAACGAATGGATGAAATGAACAAAGGCGGAAGGGGTTTTAGGAATCACAAACGGTGTGCTCCCTCACCACTTTGGTCGTGGGTTGATTGCAGGGACGGATCCAGGATTTTGGCTAGGGGGGTTCGAACCACCACTATTTTAGCAAAAAAAAAAAACTTCAAGAAAATTATTTTGCGTTGGATATTTTCTAATTAGGGGGGTTCGTAGTTGTTATTGTGGTTTAGGCAATTTTGTTTAGGGGGTTCGGATGAATTTCCCATATGGATCCGTCCCTGGATTGGACTTAACTTGTTTCTCTCCTGTACTTGTTTCTCTCCTTCGTTGGATTAAAAAAAAAGTTCCTTGATCCTAAATGATTTCCCAGTTTCGGGTGTTTTAGTGATGAGCCTCTAGTCTGGTAGACTGACAAACCCTCATCTGTCGCTTCATGATCGATGTCAAGATCACATGCATACAATATTGACTTACCTGCTCATTAGCACTCGCTTACCTTCTACCACTTCTTCTTGGGTTTTGAGCTGACCTGTTAATGGCTTGTCTGCATGGAAGACCTGAGGTTTGCCTATGCGGCACAAAAAACCTTAAACAATAAACTAAACTTGGATCGCGAACAATAAGATCTGAATAGAGGGTAAGTTAACAATGAAAACATTCCGCTGGGAATCCCTTTAGATAAGAATTTAAGATAAGACTCAGGCATGGTTTGGTTATTGTAGGTTTTGTGTGGTAGAAGGTAACAGTTAATTGGTCGTCTTGGTGATTACTCATCCGACTTGTCCACATATTAAAAGAATTTTAGATATAAGACAGGTTTTGATTGGTCAAAAGTAACAGTGAAGTGGTTGGTTACTCGTGCAATAAGCAAGAATTAAACAATAGCAATGCAATGAATTGTGAAACTTTTTCAAACAATTTCTTTTTCTTGAGGCATGGCTACCATCGCATGATACTATACTTGGAGAACCTCTTCAAAATGCAAGGCTCATGCGAAATGATTTCATTTTTTAACCAACCTTGACAGGCACGATCCTTGATGGCTTCAACCACATCATCCAGCTTATCAAAGTCCGCAATTAGTACGTGTTTCGAGTCCGGATCTGTTGCCATTTCATTCAGTTGATTCCTGTCGAAGTGTTTACCAATTCCCAAACTGAAAATTGTTACGCCAGAGTCACGCAATTTCTGAGCGGGTTGTGTTACGGGATCCCTTGATCTTCCATCGGTCATGACGAGTAAAATATGGGGTACGCCTGTACGTGCATTAGTGTCAAAAAGACCTGTTTTTGCTAAATCTAGAGCCTTTCCAGTAAAGGTCCTTCCTCCTGGATACTTAATTTGATTGATTTGACTAATAATTGATTGCTTATCGAAGTATTTATCGAATCCGAATTCCACATTGGCTCGATGGTCATAGAGGACGATGCCTACATGGGTACCCTGTGGTGAGACATTAAACTCGCCAACTAGCTTTTTGACGAAATCCAGGCACTTTTGGAAATTTCCTTTACCATAGCCCTCGATGCTCCCTGATCCGTCAATTAAAAATCCAAGATCAACTGTCGCCTTGCAAACTAAAAAATAAAAGATTCAAAAAATGTGCAGTGAGCGTCCTTTAGTTCATAGATCTAGGGTGGTCTAGCACATGCGAAATCAGAGACTGTAGTTTTCAGGGTAGACTTTGGATCGCGGAGAATATAAGATCTGAATCAAGGCTCAGGATAAACAATGAAACAATCGGAAATAATTCCTTTTGTTAGGGTTGTTATTTGATTCATTTCCGGCCAATTTATGCGTCAAAACGCGCAAATGGTACAAAATGCACCATTAGTAAGACTGTTTCTCCGGGCTTGACGGGTGATGTTTTGTGAGCAATCACTCAAACTAATTTTATAAAAAGCGATCGAGCTAAATGTTACAGCCAAAAAAGTGGATGCGAGAGGACTGCACACTACACATGTAATTAATTGTCCATATTCACGACAGCCGCTATGCTTGTTGTCTCTTTGTGATGCTAATAAAGTCATGTGGTTTCCAAGGAATAAAGTAGAGACTAGTGAAAACTAGTTTAAGCTGCGTCGGTGTCTTGAATATAAAACAGTTGATAGATACGATA
>WUAP02141026.1:0-12215 GCA_015163945.2 Stichodactyla helianthus | reverse complement strand
ATAAACGGCTATTAAAATTGACCTTACTCTATTTTCCAAGCCAAGGACAAATGTAACAGTTCCAAAACTACAGGCAGTTTTTTTAATAGTTTGAAACAACATTTGGTATAAAACTAGTCTCTAGGACGAGCCGATCTTTTAAAAATAGTCTTTTCTTCCTTAATGTTTGCCCCCTGGAAGACCGCATGGCTAATTTGCATTACAATATGAAAGCCGTCATGGCGGCTATCGTGAATATGGTCGTCTATTGATTACACTGCGCACGCACTGTTGACGTAATCTTTGCCCTGCTATACTGCATTTCGCACCCTATGTCTGGCAGTTTGCTCCTATTATATAGACAAATTAATTAAAATAGCAAAACGAAAAAAAAAAAAAAAAAAAAAAAAAAACCGAACTTAAAACACTCTTCTCAGTTGGACGAAAGAAGAAAGTCGTTGATAAAACCGTACCGGTACAGTTTTATTTGTTTACTGAGGAAACTAAACCTAGAAAAATTCAAAGTCTGTAAATCGGAAATCTTTCTAATCGCTTCTTTTGATATGGTGCATTCAATGAACAGACACTGCTAAATCAGTCATTTTCTGGCGAATACGTCTAACTTCTTCAAGAACCTCAGATATAGTGACTTCCGGCGAACGTTAATCTTAAACTAACCACAGAAAGCGGAAGTCAAAGATATACCGTCCAAGTTTAAAGTACACTCCTTCGTGAGCCATTCACGTGATTGATGGCCTGATCACTATTGGTCAAGATTAGTCGAGTCATGAACTGTTCACGTGATCACTATAGTCCAAACAACTCTCCCGCCCAGCATAGCCACTTGATTGAGCCTAAGAAGAGTCCGCCTGACCAACCGCTTGATTTTAGCGTTTTTATGAAAATAAGTGAACTTTGATTTTCTGAGATAACAATCCAATCGTACGTGATGAGTTGAAATATATATGAAATGGCCCAAGTCGACATTGAGGTTGAGGTTGAAAACCTAGAGCTTTGACATCTGCAACCCTTTCTTTGAAACCAGAATTTTTCTAGTTAAAAGTTTACTGAAAAAATTCCTAGAAAGTCAAGACTTTTTGAGTGGGAAGTTTTCAATTCTTCAATATTGGTGGAGTTCTGTTAGTGTCCTAAGACGAAGAAGCTTCCACAAACTTTTGTCGATTTGTTTCGAATACCGTTAGCGAAGCAAAGATTCATTTAATATATACAATGTAGTTCTTCTCTTTTTGAGTGCTGGCGCCAAGAAACACTACATGCTTCAGGGGAACAACAATTTATGGCAGAATAAAGAGGTAAATTTTGTGTGCGGGTAACGACGAGGACGTTAAAGTAGAAAAAGCCGGAACGAAAAAAGTCATATCACTCCATTGCCTAATTTTTTGCCTATTAGAAACCTTAACGCCATTCCTGAAAGTTCAGGCCCGTCCATCCCATCCAGATGTCATTTAGTATTTATTACAGTTTACAGTTGGCTCGGGCAGGAGGGTATCCCTGCTACCAGGGCCATGATGTGGAAAGAGTCAGTTAATATGATGAAATACCACTGGAAGAAACCCAGGAACTGTGAATTTGGTATATTACGTTTTCCTACACTCAGTGAGAATGCTCTATAGCAGCACTTGATCGCTTGGATTTTGACAGCCTAGGGGTTAAATTCTCGTTTCGCTCGTTTCCTGCTTCCAGTATTTTTTTTCTGGGAGCGAGAAACGAGCGACAGAATTTTACCCTTGGATTCCCGAGGATGGGATTTTGGCAAGCATGATCTTATACTGTTCGAAGCCCTATTCTATGGATGTAGAAATCTTCATTTTTGGCAGTACGTCAGCAAAATACGGATGTAGAAATTCTCATCTTTGGCAGTACGTTAGCACAATACGGATGCACAAATCTTTGGCAGACGTAGGTTTTAGTTATATTAGTTACATATACATACTATAAGTTTCTGTTATCGTTAAAGAAGGTGGCAAAAAGGTAAGGATGCATCATTGGATGCCACATTAGAGTTTAAGTTAGTGGACTATAACAAAAAGAAAAAAAGGAAAAAAAACATTTTTATGGATGCCAAAAAGGTGACTTAAAAATATTGTATCGGTAATGCTAGTTTTATGAGCGTGGGATGAAAAGAAAAACCTCACAAAAAACCCCCGACACAATAGCAATTTTTTTCTCAGCTTCTTTTCCCTTTCTTTCTTTCTTTCTTTCTTTCTTTCTTTCTTTTCCTGATTATTCTCTTCACCTTTGAGAAATAGCTCATAAATATAAAACGGCACATTTTATTAACGCGGTGAAGGTGAGACGGACCACGCCGTAAACAGAAGTGGTTATTTCATGTCGACTTGTCACGTGGTATCAATATTCACGTTCCCGGCTTAAATCACTTTGATTGACTGAAGCGTCAACCTTCACGATTATCATAGAAATTAATCTTCCGTCCTTCCGACATTTTCCTTCTCATATTTAAGGTTAATAAAGCTTTCCCCTTTGAGCAAACAAAGCCGACAGCAAGAATCTCTTAGTGTTTTGACTTGTGACACTTCTCGACACTTTCTTCTTGAATTCCTATTATTTGTTAATGGGTTTCTAGATCTGTGTTTTGGTTAATATCTTACGAGACAGGTTTCAAATTCGAAATTTTGGAATTGTTATTTTTATTTACTTAACTTTCTCCTCAAAAATTCAGATCATTTTTAACTTTTATTCACCCGTATCTTAATGTTTAAGACAGGTGTTTCAGCTGCGTAAAAAGAGCGGGAAAATAGGTCACGTGATTAAAGTACCGGCAGCGCGACATCATACTTTGCCTCTTTTTGATCAAAGCTAGAATATTATCACTAGTTCGGTGCTGTTTGATTTCCTAAAGAAATCAAATACTATTAAAGCTACAGATGAACAATTAAGGTACATTTAAAATATCAAATTTTATATCTTATTTTGTAAAAATAATAACAGATTCGTATTGATTTTTTTATAAGCTAGCTCTCGGACAAGGAGTCGAACAGTTTTTGAGCTAGAGACTACGCAAAACGTCAAAAGAAAAAGGACAATAAAGTAAGATAAAACTCAACGACAATCGGAAGCCTATTTTTTATTTTGTCTAGCAAAACAAACATCAATTTAAAATGGTGGTCGTTTATCTTAGAACTATTTTATTGTTTGCTAACCTGAAGGCGCGAAAACCGTACGCTTCACTCTAACATTGGGTTTTCTTTCTTTCTTCGTTTCGATGTGTTTGAATTAAGTGGCAAAATAAGAAGTTTATAATATTTTTAGGCCTTGTCAAAATCGTTGAGCTAAAATTAAACTAAAACTAAAATCGTTTAGGCCCAAATTTAGAGGAAATGGTATTAACAAAATACAACGCTATTTACTATACAACGTATTTTTAATAAAATACAACACTATTTAGTTTTTTTTGGTACATCATGATTTAACATTAATGATTAAATTAAAACTAAATATTAAGATTTCTTTTTAGTAACTTTTTTCTGATGCACAAAAATTTACAAAAGCCCTCTTAACCCGCTTTCCTATATTTTATTTAGTTACAACTTGCCTGAAAGTTATAAAAAGTCCTTAAAAATAATTTCCCATGTGACAACAGATTGAGACTTCCTCATCACAGCTAAAATTAAACTTGAATGTACTAACCCTCTACACGACTCAAAAGCGACAAACGTAAATGCTTTCTTGACATACTAAATGACAGGATTCTAGTTCTGTATTAATAATGAGAAGCTGTGGTGTTGACATTGCTACCCGTTTTTGGTAAGGTTTCACCGAGCCAATGAAAAAACGCTAGTTTACAAAGGACATTCGATCCGTTGAAGGATAACACCGTTGCGAAACAGGTGCTAAAACGTTGTTTTAGAGCTGGTCATTTTTTTCATTCTGGAAGCTAAAGGGGCGGACTTACTTATCAGAACCTTCAAAATTCATAGCCCGAGCGAGAGTTTGCTTTCAACTCTATTGAGGCAATTTGTCCAGTGTTTGACAATGGGTTTTGGCAACATGAATCTAACTTCAACCGTTTCTACAGGTCCAAATAACGAAACATCGGCCTGTTATTTTTTACCTCCGCCTGATTTTTACCTTGTAAAAGAAAGATATACAACGAACTTGGCCACAGCAACGATCAATGCTTGTCTTGTGCCGGTCGCCATTGCCACCAACCTCTTGATCATTCTCACGATCTCCAAGAACCCTCTCCTTCAAAGTCCATCCAACGTCTTGATCTCCTGCCTTGCGTTCTCGGATTTTCTGGTGGGGTTGATAGTCCAGCCTTGTTTCATAGCCTTTCGAATACTGGAAAATATAAAGTATTATGTACCGTGCAGCTTTCGAGTTGTTTATTCAGAAAGTTTTTGGGTTTGTTATGGAGTGTCTTTTATGATGCTGAGTGCGATAAGTTTCGAGAGGTACATTGCTCTAAGACTTCATTTGAGGTACAAAAACGTCGTGACAACCCGCTGCATTCTTTCGGCAATCACCATTGTCTGGGTCATGGATATTACCCTCATTGCCTTCCAGTGGCTTTGGAGGGAGTATACTTACGTCCGTAACATCCAAATCACCTTGTTTCTTCTGTGCATCGTCGTCACCCTTTTCGCTCATTTCAAAATCTTCCGCATCATTCTCCGGCATCAGAAACAAATCCGGATCCAAGCCAACGAAAACCAAGAAAGCCGAAACTACCAAAAACAAAACAAACTTGCTATTAACGTCACCTACATCGTTGGCTTCTACCTACTATGCAACATGCCGGTATTGATCGTTCAATTGTGTCAATACGCAATGAAAGTAGAGCTGGTGTCTTTGAACGTGTACAGCTGGGTAGAGACGATTGCTTTTTATAATTCTTCTTTGAATCCTCTGGTTTGCTGCTGGAGAAACCGAGAGATTCGTAGAGGGATTGTCAGAATGATTAAGCGAATACATTGTACGAAAACAAGGAAAAGATCCAAGTCAAGCGTCTATTTTATTCCTAACCCTTCGGTCAACTCGCCAGAAGAAGGCGCAAGAAAGCCAGAGGAAGAGAATACCTAACATCCTCTGAAACCACATGAAAATACTGCAGTTAGTAACTCACTCGCAAGGACGCCATCATAACGTCGTTTGGGTCGCAGTCCGGAGAGAAAAAGAAGAAAAAAGGGGGAACATTATACCAAAAATTAAAAAAGTATTAGATTTGCGCCCGTCTCACTACGATCACGAAGACCTTTTCTGTTCTTGGTTTACAGCTTCGACAACATCTGAAGCCGATTAAGAAAAATTTTTGTCCATGTAAAGGAAAAGTAAAATCTGAAAGGTGAAATCCACTTCCTGGAGATATTGGTAGAACCCAGCAGAAAAACTGACCTTCGTGGCAAGGGAGAAACCAACTTAAGTCAGCTCATGACACCGGCCCACTGCATGATTAGAACGTAGAACGTACTGGATCACTAGATTAACAGAAACTCAGTCTCAGATCATATTGATTTAACAGACTATAGCTTTTGATAAACTTTTTGCGTAATATGAAAGAATACATTTTATTATAAAAAGCTACTATCTACCAACATTCTCAAGAAGAAGAAGAAGAAGAAAAACAAGAAGTTACTAGTAATGAATTTACTGAGCATACAGACTGAAGGACGAAACTTGCCACTCAATATCGGTCAATTTTCAAGCATTTTTTGATTAAAAAAAGCAACATTTTGACAGCTATCATCTTGGATTGAAAGAAAAATCAACCCCGACTAATTCAAAATGGCGGCCATGACGTCACATTCGACCCAAGTGGGTTTTTTCCCCCCTCCAGAAAACGAATTTTGAAGATTAAAATTTCGCTGTAGAATTGAAAATCCCGCATATAACAGAATATCATTTAGTAAATATATATCGAAACGTTCTGGTTAGAGGTCAAGTAAGAAAGTGAAAGAATAGTTTCGTAAACTTTTTCATCTTTAACAATTTCCTTGATTCAGCTGCTCTGAAATAATGAAAACTGAAACCGAAGAAAACTATATCCTTTACTTTGGCTGCATATTCATTATGTAAAAAAACAGGGTAGGCTTTCATAAAATTTTGCATCTCCCCCTTAATGTCCAAAAAATAAATAAAAATAAATTTAAAAAAAATTGAAATTCGCCCCCATTAACTAATAAGAAAAATTTCAGATCCCCCCTGAATTTCAGCTGTTTCCCCCTCCCCACCCCCCCTCAATGAATGCAGCCTTTATTAATAATGCAGTTGGCAGCTTTCTAATCGATTGATTCAATCTCATATACATGTATAATACACACAAACTTTCATTTCTAATACACATGCGAACCCAAATTTACGGTGTTCATCGAGAAAAAATAACGCCCGGGATCCATGCAGTTGTCACGCATTAGGCATTGTCCGGCTGCGTTACCAGCGTGAGGTCGTTGTTGTGTCAGTGTAGTGGTTAACACATCGGGTTATTACCGGAGATGTGGGGTTCGATTCCCGCCAAGTGCTTAGAGCAGATGTCGTATGACTGTGAAAAGCTCGCGGCGGGATTAGTGCCGTAAGCGTGCCTTGCCGCTGTCGTGATGTTTTGTAGAATTTTGACGTGCCTCGTCGTGCCTTCACCGTGTCACGACCGTGTTCGCTTAGTTGTTCGTGTCTCGAAGTCTTTCACAGTCATACGAAATCTGCTCTAATATTATTTTTCTCATTTTACTTGCCACACATTAGTCACTAGTGTGTCTTAATTAGATGTTGAAAGGAATTTGGCATTTACAATGACGCTATTCATTTATCTTGTACTGTTTCAAACTCTCGTCTCTACCAAGGAAATAAATAAGATCTTCATAAAAAAATAGAATGTGCACTGAATGGTCGACTGGCATGCTCTGTGGTGCGCAAACGTAATACTGACGAAATTAGAAAATCCTGGATAGTGATAAATGGCTTGCAGCTTCGCGCCCCACTCAAATTCCCTACTAGTTTGATCTACAGGCAATGATATATCTCAATCCTTTTTCAATTTAATTTATTCTAATCATTCAATCATTTTCTTCCAAATTTAGTTAACACCGCAAACATAAGCTAACTAATTAACTTTATCGAGAGCTTTCCGAAACGTACACCGACTTCTTTCATGGCAAGCTCGAGAGTGTTCGGGATTGTTCGGGATGACCGATGACGTCATGTCGTGAGCCGGGTCGGCTAGTACCCAGTTCTCTACCGGGTAGTCAGGGAACCGTTTCAGTGTTCAGTAGCCAGCCATTGTTTTAATATTGTAAATATACTTTATGGAGGCCTTTCTACACATTTTAAAATAATTTCCACAATCTTAGCTCAATATACAAAATGGAACAAGACGCAACTACCTATGAGTGCCTTCTAAAATGGGTAAGTTTGGAGAAATTCGCTTTAAGAAGCCCTAAACTTCGAGGACTAAGTCGAAGCCTCAACGTCGACTATCGAGAGCTGAGAGCGTTTCGTTTGAATTTAATGCTTTCTTTCTTACTTTATTTTTATTTTTATATTTAGCTCAATACTTTCGAAGGAATTAAAGCTCCTCATTCAAGTCCAGAGGAATTAACAGACGGTGTAGCGCTATGTGAATGCTTAGCAGAGATGTAAGTAGCGGTTTTTACGCGTCTCAATGTGAATCCAATATTTCACTTCTAAAGTCATTTTGTGGATTTTTTAAGCTACGGTTTCAAGTCACGATCAAGTCACTCTTTTATTTAGAAATCTTGGACTCCTTTACAATCCATAGCTACCTTTCTTCAAGGTATAAGGCTGCTACAACTCAAAAAATTCAAAATCATTAAGAAAATACTTTGAAAATACTGTATCTACAAAAATTCCAGTGTGGAAGTCAATAACACTGAAGTGTGAATGCCAATATTGATAAATATCAAGTTACATTTTTAGAAAAATAATTTCAATATGAATAGTGAATTATCTGAGCTGAAGCGCCACCTTGAGGCTTAAAAAACAAATTTTCTCTCGTATGATTGTAACATTTTAAACGTATTTTAAATGTTATTAATTTTAAAGTGATATTTCAAGGTTCTAATTGATGATTAAATCCAAGGCCATGGTTAATAAACAACTTATCGTTAATAAGAAATTTTTAAAAAACTGTTCTAGTTATGGCATGTTAAATTCAATGCATTATGAGAATTTATCAATGAAATTTGAGAATCTTCTAGTTGGATATTTAATATATGTATATGTATATTAAGTTTGTTTTGTTAATCAAGACATTACTAATGTGCTGTCATTATATTGTTTCAGAGCTCCTGACTGGTTCGATGACGAATGGTTGTCTAAGATTCGCCGAGACACTGGAGATAACAAGAGATTAAGGGTTTGTTATTACTTCTGAATTTTTGCATGCTGATGCACTTTTTCTTATGTTGTGGAACTCTTGATTTCTCTGTATTTTATGATTTAACTCCTACCCCATATTATACTAATATTTTATTGCTGAGAGGGTCGATATTAGATTACATGTTTAAGGAAATTGAAACAAGTGTAGAATCTAATAATCAGCTAGGATAATAAAATTTATATGTAATGTAGAGTGATACTTTATGCTGTGCAAGCCTTTCTCATTCATTGCCAATAAGAGATTGCCTGGTGAAACCAACCAGCTTGTGAAGAGCTTTTTGTTAAAAATGGCTGACATATTACAATGTAACATCAAAATGCTTTTGTTAATGAATGCGAAGTATTGCTCTACTGCACATTTGTAAATTTAATTCATATTTTGAGCATAGATTTTAGGAAAAACAACATTGAAATTTTTTTGTTCTGAAAGAATTCCAGGGATATCCTGCTGTTTGTTTTAACTAACTGACTTTGTTCTTAATCAAAAGGCTCATTTATTTGATTTAGTTAGACTAAACAAGCATGAAGATAATTCATAATACGTATAAAGAAAAAGGAATCTGCACAATTACATATATGTACATGATCGCTGTCATTTTTGATTTGTGTGTTTGAATTTGCATTGTTTAAGAATTAAATTGTTAGTAATATAATCCTTCTATAACAAACATTTTTATCCTTTACATAATTGGTTTCTTTGTACATTTCTACAGAATGTTTCATAAAAGGTCGTCCTTGTGACTACTGTGCACTCATAACATCATAAGCCACCATGTTGAATGTGATATTAAATATACAGTAGCTGGTATTCACAAGGACAGTCTGTGTATTAGCGCATCTTTAAGTTGATACATACATGTACATTTATTAAGTTATTTGTGATCAGAAAAAGAAATGTTTGATAATTTTTCATGCATGTACATTTAGCATATTCTTAGAATGTGTGGGTAAAAATGTTTAAAATGTTCAGTGAATTCCAATCCATATCCTGATACTGGGCAAGAAAAAGAAATGTTCAGTAGCATCTGCATTTTACATTAAAAAGTTACATGTATATCAAATACTTAGGACATTCAAAGTTAGAATTAACTGATAAGAAATATTGAAATCAATTTAATTGTTAACAAGTACTTGTGTGCACATGATTTTATAAAGAATAGTAAGAGGAATAGTATGATTATTTTGAACTTTAGGTTAAGGTGGCTCCATATAGTTTTTGGGTATGCGCAGAACTGGAACTTGAAGAATTTTTATTTTGATATGACATCATGAAAATATCGTTTGCATGCATTATCTTTTTCTGAAATAGCTCAAAAACTAGACAATAAAATGTCTTTATAATTCTATATTTTTTTAATCATACAATGGTTAAACAGTTGTCAAAATATTAAGAGATTCAGTACTGTGGAATTTTTTATTTGGCAAATTCAAGATTTCAGATTATTTGAAATTCTGTAGTACTGAATGTTTTATTTGTGTTGAATAAAAGGTAAGGTAATGGACTTTCATTAAAAAAAGGTTTTAAAAAATTTACAGTGGAAAACTTGAGTTTTTAATTTTTAATGAAAAGAATGGCTTTCATCATAGCTGACATAGTGTTACCATGGTAACCTAATATGTGATCAGCTTTATAAAACTTGAGTCCTAAACTCCTGAACTTATATATGGTTGGCCTGTTGGATTTCAATGTGTAAGCCTGCATTAGCCATAGATAGATTACTATGTCCTATTGATTGGAACTACTGAAAACTCTAGGGAGCCACCTTAAGTTTTAGTAGCTGCAAAAATATATCACTGTTATATGGGTTGTAGGATTCAAGAGATTATAGTTTTAGTTCATTTGTGTAATAATGTGATTTCAGTTGCCTAATTGATACAATATTACCTTCAAATACACCACTTTGCTAATACTCGGGCTGTGTAGTTCCAGACCACTCAGGGGGCAAACGACAACATAAGACACAGGCAGCCCAAGAAATGCCTTTAAGAAGCCCATACCTACGTACGGATTTCATAGGAAAAATTGTAAAAAATTGATTGAGACTTGTTTTTTACATTTCCTTTTTTAATTTTCCCTATGAAAACCATACATGGTATGGGCTTCTCAAAGGCATTTCTTGGGCTGCCTGTGTTGCTGTTTGCCCCTTGAGTGGTCTGGAACTACACATCTTGAGTATTAGCAAAGTGGTGTATTCATTCACTTAACACATTTTTTAATTCTCTTTGACAGTTGAGTAACTTGAAGAAACTAACCAAGGGCATTAGAGACTACTATTCAGAGGTAAAATAATTATTTTCTAATTCATATAGTCTTCAGATTGTGTGGAAGTTAACCTTTATTTGCAGTAAAACATGATGATAATGTTAACATGGAAAGCTGTGATGAAAAGGGTGAACTTCCACACATTTTACTGCAAAATCAATTGATATCATCCCATTTTTTCACAGAACTCTTGGAAATGACTCGGTGATTGCTAAACATTTAAACTTTATTGAAAATTAGAATTTTGGTATGTTAGGGATATGAATATGGATTTATGGCCTTTATGTTGCATGAAATTTGATTCCAATCATGCACATAATATGTGATTTTAAATTATTTCTCCTCTTGTTTTAAATTTTCCTGTAAACTTAGGCATTTAAATAGTCTCAGAAATCAAAATAAAAAAGGGGGTCACCAACTTAAATTTGGAGATACGTAGTATTATGCTGTAAACTTTGAAAATTTGAAAGCCCTTTTGAATTTGATCGCAAATTAAACAAGATATCATCCAGGCATTAATTCCTTGCTCATTTGAAAGAGCCTGAGCATGTGCACAATTTATTAGTGAAAACTCAGAGCAAATAATCATCTCAGTATTTGAATAATCAAAATCATTAATGGAGTCTAGAGGGGTATGCTTAAGCTGGTTTGACTGTAATCTTGTTATATTCAGTGCAAGTTGTAATTTGTTATCAGAAAAGTAAACAGTTGTATAGAAGAATGATTTTATTTTTTCTGACAGGTACTCAGTATGGACATTGGAGGATTTCCCATGCCCGACATAAATATTCTAGGTAATAATAATAATCTACCATTGCCAGAAGTACATGTTTCATTTTTCATCTACAGTGACTGTCAAAAATGTGGAAATTATTCAAAAGTAAAATCCATTATAGTAATTCTAGAATAAAGGATCTGTTGATACATGTAGTTATAGTGTATACATGCAGGGGCAGATCCAGGATTTTACAAAGGGGGGTGGATAGTCTTATTCAAAGCTCCTTCAAGGTATCTACTCTCCATCAGAGTTCAGAATAGGCTTTCAAGACGTCTAAAATGTGCAAAACTGAGTTGACTCTTAACATATATATATAGTTTTTAAGATTAGTTATGAGATGCAATCAGATCTGTTGTTTTGTTTCATTTAAAACTTCATACTTTTGACTGTTAACACCTCAAGAGGGGGGTGGAAATCCACCCAATCCACCCCCTGTATCTGCCCCTGACATTTTAACAGAGCATCTGATAGAGTACGGAGGGGAATAAAAGGGCCATACTGTAGGTTATTGAGACCAAGTTTTTCTCCCACTGCTTTATGGCCCAAGTGCATAGAGCACAAGCCATAAAAAAGTAGAAAAGATGAGGTTCCATAACTTATTCATGTATGGACCAACCAAACATGTTTAATAACATGTTTATTACATGGCAAGGTTAACACAAAAATAAGGTTGGTGGTCCGTACCATAAGTTATAGTAAATCTGTTTTAGTAGTAATATTTCATGAATTTGTTGATTTGTTCTTGCATGGGCATTTTTCATAAAATTTCAATATTATGGGATGTCCAGGGGGCAAAACCTTTGCTTGCCCCCTGGACATCCC
>WUAP02141015.1:0-12215 GCA_015163945.2 Stichodactyla helianthus | reverse complement strand
TTCTGTTCAAGTAAGCAGACGTTCGTGGGGAGTAAAGCGTTGCGTGACGACACTAAGAATGTCTGCGTAGGAGGCTAGGTTTTGGTGCTCTGGTGGTCAATAATTATATGCATTTATGTATGTCTTATATCTACCCCAAAGATATGGTGAATATCTTACGTTGGCATTGAGGGTAACCATAGTAACCAGGGGCACAACGGTCGCACTTGCTTCCAGCAAAATTTGGTTTACAAGGGCATTGGTTTCCTGTTGGTCCACAGACCCGTCCAGTAGTGCCAGCAGGATTGCAGTCACAGGCTGTAGACAAGAGAACACATCTGAGAACACATATTTTTTTAAAAAATACCTTACCAATATCACTGAGAGTAGGACTCCTGAGTCACAGACTCCTGGCTTAAGTTGACCCTTTAAATAGTCTTTAAAAGATGTGCTATCAAAACTAGTACTTACGTCTGCAGTCTGGGAATCCATAGAAGCCTTCACTGCAACGGTCGCAACGAGCTCCACCATATTTGGGTTTGCATTCACAATTACCACTGCCATCATAACAGCGGCCAGTTGAATACTTTGGATCACAGTTACAAGCTGAAATTAATCAAAAATACAACATATTAACATTCAGCTTGTAATCATTCCCATTTATGAATATATAGGTAACAAATGTGGCGCAGTTTAGGATTGTGGTTTTCTTGTAGCGTTCCCTGTAGCGCGCTACAGCACTACAAGCCTCGTTTCCATGCTTATATTTCACTCTACATATCTAACTCATACAAGGCCCCAAGTTCTTTTTGCACTGTCAATTTTTTACTATTTACGACTATATCGTTAAGCCTCATCAACTAATTATGTCCAATGTCCAACGGTACAAACGCTACAACGCTACAACGGTACAAACGCTACAACGGTACAAGGGTACAACGGTACAACGGTACAAGGGTACAAACGCTACAAGGATACAAATGCTATAAGGGTACAACGGTACAACGCTACAAGGGCACAACGCTACAACGATACAAGGGTACAACGCTACAAGGGTACAAACGCTACAAACGCTACAACGGTACAAGGGTACAAGGGTACAACGCTACAACGCTACAACGGTACAAACTATACAACGCTACAAACGCTACAACGCTACAAGGCTACAAATGTTACAACGGTACAACGGTACAACGGTACAACGGTACAAACACTACAACGGTACAAGGGTACAACGCTACAACGCTACACACGCTACAACGGTACAAGGGTACAACGCTACAACGGTACAAACGCTACAACGGTACAACAGTACAACGCTACAAGGGTACAAACGCTACAACGCTACAACGCTACAAACGCTACACGGGTACAAACGCTACACGGGTACAAGGGTACAACGCTACAAGGGTACAAACGCTACACGGGTACAAGGGTACAACGCTACAAGGGTACAAGCGCTACAATGCTACACACGGTACAAGGGTACAAACGCTACAAGGGTACAAACGCTACAACGGTACAACGCTACAACGCTACAAGGGTACAAGGGTACAACGATACAACGGTACAAACGCTAGAACTCCAAGACAACACTGTGGTTCTACAGTAAAATTGAGGTGTGAGATAATTTGTTTATTGCGCCGGTTATCAGTTTGTATCTCTTTTACTATGTAACAAAATGCTATTGCGATGATGGAAAATCTGCTACTTATTTTATTAGTGAATGCGGGTATGTTATCAAAAATTTTGAAGATGGTTTACCTGCGCGAATTACGTTACAACGATAAGTTCTCTCAGCGATAAGAGCTTAAGAAGATTGCATGTAATGATTGCTATTAAATATAAGATCTTTCTTCCTCGAAGATTTTGATGGTTTACTTCTACATTGTGTTTTTTTTTGAAAGTCCGACTATTGCATCCATACTTCACACACATCAATTAGTATAGACTAACGACGAGGAATATATATAATAAAAAATCAGTTTTATTCGAGTAATGTTGTCCATATCAATCTCTTTGAGCTTTTTTTAAATTCGTTTTTAACAGGAACTATTTTACAAAATTTCGTATACAAAGAATCCATGTTGAATGTTAAAATCGGATAATATCATTTTTCCATATACTTTAGTTTATAGTACGACTTTGACTTTGTAGAACTGTTAAGCAGATGCAAAGATTTCACGCGTTGGAAACCATCTTATTGAAATCGGGCATTCCTTGTTGTGTCTTAACTCCACCAGAAAAACATATTGTGAATGGGTGTTTAAACTGTGGATCAACTCTGAAAACTCACAATGATCGCAGTTTTGCCACTGTGTTTACAATCAACGGTCCGCTCCCTGCTACTAAAATTTGTTGGCGATGCACTGACTGCGGAATAAACTACAACTACTGTCAATACGGAAATAAAACGTCCGGATATACGTTCTGTGAAGAAAAAAAGACCTCTGATAGAAACCTCCAATGTGACTTACGTTGACCGGCTTGTATGCAAGTATCAGATACACTTAGCGTACTGAGTATGAAATCATAGACCACACTTACTTCTTATTTTTCATATATTAATACCTTTTTACATGAAATCTAAACTCTTCGCTTTGCAAAACTAAAAAGGTTCGCATTCAAGTACCGTGGTTGTTACTGGTACTAATCGTTCAGTGTTGATCTTGGTAATTAAGCGCTAATGTTTCGTTCCTGTTTTTAAGGGCCATTAACTTTTTTTTTCCCCTCTAAATTTGAGGGACACTTAATTTTCTCGTCATTAGATCTTAACAACGGTTAACGAGGGACAATGTTTCCTGTGCGCATGTTTCCCAGTTTTTTCGAAAAAATGTTTCCTCGTTTTAGGCAGTCCCTGAAACATATACATTTTTCGAAATCAAAATTTACCGCTAAAATGTTTTATGCGTCTGCTATGCGTTGAAGCAATCATTCACTGGAACTCAAAACTGGAGTATTCAACTCTCACTTTTTCGAAATTGCAAAATTAAAGTGCAATAAGGCATAAATGTCTGTTATATCCTGTTTTTAATTGATATTTTAGCAATCATGCCTGGGTCTCATTTGAAGGGTTCACAGAAACATATATAAACTGTGTTAATAGTGGAGCAAGTGCTGTAGATCGATTTGTAGAAGGAAACGTGAATGGAAAAGGTATTTTAATTTTTTCATGGAAGTTTTATTATTTCAAACGGTATCTTATATTATTCTCATCTAGAAATTACAGAATCCCTTTCGAAAAAGTTGTTTACAGAGCTTGACCGAAAAGCTTTTTCAAGTGCCTTTTACATGCACGAAGTGGAAGAAGAATTGTAAAAACAGGGGTTTATCAGGATGGATTTTTAAGGGAGAAAGGGAAGATAGTCTTGATGAAGTGATGAAATATGTTGATGGCCTCCATTGTAGCAAGCTATACAGTCACACCAAGAAAAGGGTATTTTCGTCATTTGTTTATTATAACTAATTGAATGCAATAAAACTAAATCTTTTATGATCTCTTGTATCAGGATGTGATATCAGGATTCCGCAGATACCAGTAGTGATCCTTGCAATAAGGACACTGGTGAAAAGCAGAAAATGCTGCAAAAATGGTCCCGCGGTCTTCTCCATTACGTTAGAGGTGGAGGCCACGTCGATAGATGGAATCCTCTCTTTAAGTAGGTCCTTTGTGAATGATGTAATATATGTAACTTAATATTAAGTTTTGCATATTTTTCCTTTTTAAAATTCCATTCCTTCATGTTTTCACTCCTCTTCGCAAATCAGATTGTATAAATGTCCCACGTCGTGTTGTGACTGTTGTAACCTATGAATGTTACATTTTTACTAGGTGCGAATCATCTGGCCAATTTTTTTCTTTTTTTGTTGATTCATTATTTACATTAACGACTGAAAGACATCCCAGAAACCAAGTGGGAAGATTTTATATTGTCGTATGACAACCTGTGCAACCTAAGAGCAGCAAGAGAACCCTTACCTCTTCCTGAACCATACGACAAGCTATGGGCAAAAATTCAAAAAAGGTAATTGGTCGGTTGCACTTAAGAAATCACAGAAATCCAAAGTGCCATGAAGAGTACTCCTCCGAACCTTTGAAAGTACAACATCCTGAATTAAATACCATGGTGGCTGAGCTAACATTTGTATGGTCAGCAAGATACAAGAAAATATTGAATGCAATGCCAATGCGAAGATTTCTTTTTTATTATCATCGAATGGTTGTCCATGCTAACAAGTATACCGCAAATTGTCACAAGAAAGACAAAATTCCTCTATTGCCAAAAATAAGAGCCTCAACAGGGCAATAATCATTTAAACTCTAAGACAGTGAAGTTCAGTAGATGACAAAAATATCCACTGACGGAAAACAGATTTGTATTCCAAAGTTTGTAATTCACTTTTAACTTTGTATATAGAATATACGCAAACCAGAAAATAAAACAAGTAGCTGGTGATCGCAGTCGCCATTGTATTTCTATATTTGTAACGTTTGTACCCTGGTAGCGTTGTACCCTTGTAGCGTTTGTACCCTTGTAGCGTTTGTACCCTTGTAGCGTTTGTACCCTTGTAGCGTTTGTACCCTTGTAGCGTTTGTACCCTTGTAGCGTTTGTACTCTTGTAGCTTTGTACCCTGGTAGCGTTGTACCCTGGTAGCGTTGTAGCGTTTTGCGTTTTTACTGTTGTAGCGTTTGTACCATTGTAGCGTTTGTACCGTTGTAGCGTTTGTACCGTTGTATAGTTTGTACCGTTGTAGCGTTGTACCGTTGTAGCGTTTGTACCGTTGTAGCGTTTGTACCGTTGTGGCGTTGTAGCGTTTACCCTTGTAGCGCTGTAGCGTTGTACCCTTGTAGCGTTAGACCCTTGTAACGTTGTACCGTTGTAGCGTTTGTATCCTTGTAGCGTTTGTAGCGTTGTAGCGTTTGTACCGTTGTAGCGTTGTAGCGTTTGTAGTGTTTGTACCGTTGTAGCGTTTGTACCGTTGTAGCGTTGTAGCGTTTGTACCGTTGGACATTGGACATAATTAGTTGATGAGGCTTAACGGTATATAATTGTAAATAGTAAAAAAATGACAGTGTATAAAGAACTTGGGGCCTTGTATGAATTGGATATGTAGAGTGAGATATAAGCATGGAAACAAGGCTTGTAGTGCTGTAGCGCGCTACAGGGAACGCTACAAGAAAACCACAATCCTAAACTGCGCCAGGTATAAAAACAATGATTGCCCTACCTAGTATTATGCAGAGCTGCTGTACATGTTAGGATCCTATGGCGGATCCAGGGGGTGGTCACAGGGTGCCCATGACCCCCCTTCTTACCTTGGAACATTGTTTCACGCTTATTATCTGTTTTTTCAAGTTGAATTTCAATTTTTTTCCTGTGTGACCCCCTTACCCCAAATCCTAGATCTGCCTCTGGGTCATCCTGAACACCTCCAGAGATGACCCTAACAGCACCTGTGCAAGATACTAATTTCTACCCTGTTTTCACAGAATACTTCACAGAATTTCAGGGTAATAAATAAATCAACAAAATTCAACTACTTTTAGTGGTTTTTTTTTTTTTTTCTTTTCATAATATTGGTTGTATGCAACCAGATTTAAGCTGGTCAGATAATTAAGACAAGGCAATAAATGAAAATGAATGAAAGAAATGGAATAATAATAAGTCTGACAGTCAAGTATGAGTTTATATAACTTACATCTACAGGCATCACGAGAGGCTTTGGGTATTCCAGTAGGGTTATAGTACCCTTCTTTACATCTTTCACAGTTGATACCGGCAGTATTGTGCTGGCAATTGATGCATACTCCTCCTCCTTCATACCGATTGTTCAAATCAAGACTTCTTCTAGACTGGGCAACAATGGGGTCATAGTAGCATTCAGATGAATGTTGGTGACAGTTACAAGCTGTAAAAATAAAAATAGAAGAACTTAAAAGAAATGAGGAGTAGAAGTCTGTGAAGTTTCTTTAGCACATTGAGCTCAAGTTGAGAAAAAATCCCAAAAGTCATGATGAGTCACTGCATGGAAGCCATCACCTTGAACACTCTACTGAATTTGCAATGAGCCAGCAGTTTCTCTTCTGACGTCACTGTGCGACAGAAGTTTGATTTCCTGTTGTAGCATTTGAGTTGTGAAATCTTTATTTCTTTCCATAAATTTTAGTATCCAAAAATATGAGTTCATCCTCTAATACCAACTCCAGTGCGAGTAGCATGTCAGTGACTTATCACAGCTTTCAGGATTTTTTTCTCAACTTGGGCTCAGCAAGTTTTGCTAAGGAAACTTTAAAGACTTTTTGCCTAACAATCAAAACCATGCAATTCCCTTATGAAATCACAAGATGTTTAAAACATATTTAAATATGTTTAAAACATGTTTGACTAGACGCTCTAAGAGCGTAAACTGGGCTACCTGTGGTTTGACGTCATGCTTTTCTGTCCTAGACGTGACTTTTGTCACGGCTTAGTCTGAGCGGCACCAGTACAGCGCGTGATTGTGGATTTTCGTTTTATGTTGGCGCCGTGGTTTTGGTAGCGAAAAACTACTGTTGTTCTTTAGATTAGAGCAAGAAAATTGCTGGATTTTACTCTTCAAAAATACTGGAATTTTAAAATGAAATATTGGAAAGTTTGGGTTTTCCGTGGTGAGAAAATCACGTTGATTGAGAAACCTCGCTTCGCTCACTCCGGACCTCCATCTCGGGAACATTCGATAACACGCTTAGCACACGGTTGCTGTTAGTGTTTATCTACTTTGCAGCTTTCATTTAGCCTGTAGGACCAGTCAACGGCCCTAAATCTTCCTTCGAACAGGTAGCTTATCTCGTTCTTTGCTATTTTATCGATTTATTATGTAAATCCCGTAATAAATGCCATCATTTCCAAGCCAACTTTGATCATGTTGTTTTATTCAATTGTCTTTCCCCGTCGAAAATTATGCAGATGTTGATGACCTTCCGATGTAAATCTTCTTTCAAAGAATTATCGCCAATTCTCTCTTATATGTTAGTTAGTCGTTTTTTCATGTAAACCTGGTAATAATTTATCTCATTTCTAAAGCACTTTCGAATTGCGATGCGTTGAGTTCTCGATATAGTTCTGAGTTCTGTGTTTATTCAATTCGTATGCTTGAAATAAATTCTACAAATGTTATGTCTTATTTTAGAGGCCTCCAGACTATTCTAGATCGTGTGATAGTTCTTTATCTATTTAAGCTTCAAATAAGTGAATCAAAGAAGTAAACATAGCTGCAATTTTAATTAAGCCATTCTTGGCCAGATACGGCTAGTAGTAAATGAATCTTCCTGTACTAAAATCTGGATAAAACTAAAATACACTAGCATTTTCTGTAAGAAAAACTGACCAGTTCGAATCCAATTGAATCCCGTTCGTTTGTATTTGTGAATACTAAAAGTCGATCATAAGAAACAAAACATCGCTTCCCTTATCTAAATGCTTTATAGAACACATGAAAATTATCCGGCTCCAAATTTGTTTTCACTCTAACAATATTTTATGAGCCTTCGAATCCTGCTCGTCAGCGGCAATCAAATGAGAGAATGCGCAGTTTGTCTGCATGTCACGTGACCACCCATATCATTACGTTGGCATCAACTATAATTGACATATCGAATGACATCTGCAGCAGTTGCAACATTCCCTTGCACAGGGAACCCTGTATATACACCTATTTCAAAAATCGTTGTCGCAGCTGAAGGCAACAGTCAACACTCTCAGACAGCAAAGGATTTCGGTAATTGTTTTTCAAAATAAATTCATGTAGAGCATATTTTGGTTGCATGCATTTGTGACATATATTTCTGGCAAGCTGCAGTGGTAGTTCAGGTGTTAAACCGAATATTTTGGAAAATACCAGTACGCCAAACATACATTATGAGAAAAATTACCGAAAACCTTTGCGGCCTTGGAGTGTTGACTGTTGCTTCGGGTGCGACAACGATTTTTGAAATAGGTGTATATTGCCCTGTAGAGTCCTGGGTACCGATTGCGCAACTTTTCCATTTTGCTGCACAGGGAAAAAAACAACACGAACAACAACAACAACAACAACAAAAAAAAAAACAAAACAAACGAAGACACGCGATGCATTTTTAGACTGGTCTACCACAGGTAGCCCAGTAAATATTCAAAAATGAAGTAGAAATATAATAAAAACATGTTCACTCCTAGTCAACATGTTTTCATATTTTCTGAAAATATAATAATTAAAATATGTCCACTCCAAAACATGTTAAAAATATGTTGTCTCAATCATAATTGTCATTTCATATTCTACATTTTAACAAGCTTAAAAATTTTATCCAGCGTACTATTGCTTCAACTATAACTTAACTTCTTTAATAGACTTTAAACATATTAATAGGGGGTGTTAATTATGGCCAAATATACTCATCCAGGGCTTGTCTTTGTTTAGCTCTTGCATTTTTCTGATGTTTGCACTCGGACATTGGTTTTCTTCACTGATCTAGCTAAAAGCTTGGCTAGCCATAGGCAGCCCAAGCAATGGCTCTGAATAGTCTGTATGGTTTTTATTGATAATATGAAGAAAATTAAATAAATAGATAAAAAAAAGACCAAACTCGATAAATATTCAACTCAGTACTCAGTACACTTTAGTGACTTTTTGTATTCAAGTCTAATTGATCGTTTACACAGAAAGTCGATTTTTTGCGTTTTTCAGCGGTTTTTTTTTTTTTTTTTTTTTTTCCTTTTCTTTTTTGCTCTTCCTTGTATAAAAAAGTGCAAGGCTGCCGACTGTTGGAGCCAACGGCAAAACATCAAAGCTCAAAAAACACACAAAATGAATTCACACACACTTGAAACTCCACATAAACAAAGAAATGATTTTTTCCATCCCAACTGTGTGAAAGAAATCTCGAGAGAATGAATGAAAGCAAGAAGATTTGTGCTCCAAAAAGTCAACGTTCAGCAATCTGCAAAGGCTTGTGATGGCTATAGTGGACAGACGTCACTGAAACATCACTCCTGTCAAACTGGTTTTCCAATCTCATTATTTTGTCGTGTTTTTCCTTTTTTAGTTTAAAATGAATACCTTTCTAAAATTAAGTCCATACATTTTCAGCTCTGTACAGCCATATTCACGAAACACATCTTCAAATCTGAGGAGAAAAATTATGTTTGTCATTCAGCTACCTCCCCTCGGGATGTTTTGTTCTCTTCCTTGACCAATCAAAAATGTTGATTGGAGTGATTGGAAAACCAGTTTGACAGGAGTGACGTTTCAGTGACGTCTGTCCACTATAGCCATCACAAGCCTTTGCAGATCGCTGAAAGTTGACTTTTTGGAGCACATATCTTTTTGTTTGAGGTACTTTCATTCACTCTCTTGAGATTTCTTTCACACATTTGGGGTGGAAAAAATCATTTCTTTGTTTATGTGGAGTTTCAAGTCTTTCTGAATTCATTTTGTGTGTTTTTTTTGAGCTCTGAAGTTTTGCCGTTGGCTCTGACAGTCGGCAACCTTGCACTTTTTTATACAAGGAAGAGCAAAAATGAAAAAAGCGCTAAAAGTCGACTTTCTGTGTAAACGATTAATTAGACTTGAATACAAAATGTCATAAAAGTGTACTGAGTTGAATATTTATTGAGTTTGGTCTCTTTTTATCTATTTATTTAATTTTCTTTATATTGTCAATAAAAACCATACGGACTATATTCAGAGCCATTGCTTGGGCTGCCTGAGGGCTAGCCAAAAGTATTTTTTAAAGTTCATGAATTTTCCTTTGTTTAATCGTGAATGTGACATGGTTACGTAACTTCTTACATATTTCTGCATGATATGCAACAATAATTCACGAATCTATTGTTCATATAAGTTATTTAAGTAGAATTCAGTTTGTTAAGTCCATCCTGGTTATCGCTTCTCAAGTACCTTTACGCTTACGTTCAAGTTTTTAGATTCCTATATTATTATAACGTATTAAAACATTACCATGTCAGATTACCGTTTACCTCTCCTCATGATTTTCTTGTTTCTGTTTTTCATGTCCTTTTGTGGAAGGCTATCGAACACCTCGTGCAACCGATATTTGCTTCTCCTGTGGATACAGAGGGCACTGGAGCTCGGAATGTAGACACTCCCATCCTAAGTTCAGCACAACTTCATTCCCCCGCAAAGATGCCTATGATGTCCAGCCTTACAAGCAGGGTCCAACCACCAACCCTGGAAATTGATGCTTCGGAACTATCAGATGATGAAGATAGAGTTATTGAGGTAGACGAATTGTTGTATATTTCTAAATGCGAAATAGACTCTAAGTCATATTCAAGTCCTAATGTGCGAGGAAGGCTGTCAAAGCATTTGATTTTTTGGCAACAATTGGCGCTTGTGATTACATTTTGTCCACTATTTCTGAGGGCTACAAGATCCCGTTTTTGACCACTCCTCCTCCTTTTCAGCATAGGAATAATCACTCCGCCCTTGATCATCGTGGATTTGTGACTGAAGCCATCTTAGAGCTTCTCGAAGTGAATCGTATTTCAGAGACAACTTACAAAGATCTGCACAATATTAATCCTTTATCAGTAGCTGTGCAACCTTGTGGCAAAAAGAGACTTATTCTTGACCTAAGACTCATTAACAAACATCTCTTCAAGTATAAATTCAAGTACGAAGATTATAGGAAAGCCTTGGAATATTTCTCAAAAGGAGTCTTTGCCATCAATTTCGATCTTAAAAGTGGTTATCATCATTTGGACATATGCCCTCAACATAGGAACCATTTGGGTTTTTCCTGGGTTTTTCCTGATGGGAAGTTGCGCTATTTTATGTTCAATGTTCTTCCTTTTGGACTTTCGTCCGCTCCGCACATCTTCACGAAACTCCTTAGACCCTTAGTTAAATTATGGAGATCGCGCAGTTTGCATTGCGTAGTTTATCTCGACGACGGAATAGACTTTGAAAATTCTCTCCAAGATGCTGGAAAAGCTTCCTCTAGCATGAAGGGTGATTTAGAAGCAGCCGGTTTCGTTGTAAACCATGATAAAAGTACATGGGCCCCCGTTCAAGAACTTAATTGGTTGGGGATAACGTGGAATTGCACACTAGGCTCCATTGCCGTTAAGCCGAGTAGAATTGTCAAAGCTACTGCTATTATAAGAAGATTATTGCGCACCTCTCATGTTTCCGCACGCCAACTTTCCTCGTTTGTGGGTTCGATTATATCTATGGGAGCAGTTTTGGGCAGGTTATCTCGTATCATGACCAGGCATTGTCAAATTACAATCGCTTCCAGTTCAAGCTGGGACCAGCTCTTTGAACTGGACCAGTTTTGTTCTTTGGAACTCGAATTTTGGCAAGAAAATATCGTTAAGCTCAATCACAAACAATGCTGCAAGCCTGTATTAAGCTATAACAAAATTGTTTATTCCGATGCTAGTAATAGCGCGTGCGGAGCTTTTATCCAAGGCAATCAGAGTATCGTATCGCACAGAATGTTTACGAGTCGGAGAGGGGTTTAAGTTCAACGCATCGGGAACTTCTAGCCATAATGTACTGTTTAGAAGCATTTGGGAATCCACTGCACAATTCCTGCGTCAAATGGTTTACAGATAACCAGAGCACTGCTCGAATAGTGGAAGTAGGAAGCATGAAACTTGCATTACATCAGTTGGCCTTCCAGATATTTTTATACTGCTTGTCTAATAACATATAGATCTGCATATCCAATGGATTCCGAGAGAACTGAATTTGGAGGCGGATTTTATCAGTAAAATCCAAGATTGTGATGACTGGCAATTGTCAGCAGAATTTTTTCAACTCTTAGAAACCAAGTGGGGTCCCCATACCTTGGATTGCTTCGCCTCATTTTACAACGCCAAAAATTGCACGTTTCTATTCTCGCTTTTGGAACCCTTCTACTTCTGGGGTAGACGCCTTTTTTTTTTTTTTTTTTTTTCCCCAACCTTGGGAAGGTGAAAACTGTTTAGTGGTTCCCCCTCGTAAGCATTATTTCTAAAGTTTTGAGCTTTTTGTGCACCATTGACACTCGTGCCACATTAGTGGTACCTGCTTGGCCCTCTTGCAGTTTTTGGCCGTTATTGTGGAAACGTTATTCTCCATTTATAATAACCAATAAAAGGAAATCTGTAACACCGTGAAAAAAAGGGAAATATACTTAACTTTACTGACGTTTCGAGCTTTCGCCCTTCGTCGGAGTAAAAAGAGTAAAGTATGGGCAAGAGTAGGT
>WUAP02141014.1:14566-25989 GCA_015163945.2 Stichodactyla helianthus | reverse complement strand
ACATGTACCATAGACGATAGCAGAGAGGTAAGAGCACGTACCATACAGTTGATGATAGCACATCTACATGTACCATACTCATACGGTGTAAAATACAGTCTAATATTTATTTCATAACTGTTTCATTTCAGATAAATGTCAATCCAAATTTCTCAGTCTTCCTAACCGTTAGTACAAATGAAAAATCAAGTCCACTTTCGCCAGAAGTGAGAGCGCTTTTTCGTCCTGTTGCCATGGTAGTGCCAGACGTCGCATTAGTACTGCGGGCTCATTGTGCTGGTCAGGGATTCAAGTCTCATAAGGTCATTGCTGATCGCCTTAAACTTGTGACAGATATCTGTTTCCAGCAGTTGTAAGTTCATAATTATATGATCAATATGTTTATCGGTAATGATAAGCATTGTAGTTATTTACAGTAATGTATCATTTCTCTTGTTCCAGAGGAGGAAGCATTCATCATAACTTCAGTCTGTCTTCACTGGTGAGCGTTATTCAACAGGCTGGACAGAAGCGTGCAGCGCAAGGTTCCATGGGATCTAAGCTCAGTACAAACCCAACAGAGTTTGGTAGACCATCGAGTACGCAATCTGTCATCCCAGGTCAGCGGTCATTCAATGTTTGTCATGCGAGGAGGAGATATAGAATTGATGACTGAATGATTGTTGTCTTTAGGTTCTAAGGAGCGTGGAGGATTTGGTCAGCCGAAAGACAAGAAACCCGGCACTCCTTCAGCATTGAGTTCTGCTGCGAAACTTGAGCATGCGTACATTGTGCAATCTCTTATCGAGTGTATTGGACCAAGACTAACCCCTGATGTAAGAATGAAAAGAATGTATATACGTATGTATGAACTGATAAAAGGGCCATAGCTGTGTTCCTTACAGGTTACACGATCTTTTACAGGAAATGAATATATTTAACTCGATCCTGCGTGACGTATTCTACGGTCTACCCAGGCCCCCCGCACCACCATACCACGTGACTAAAGAGTTAGAAGATTTCGAAGGAGTATTATTACAGTACACTAAAGATAAAGGGCTGGTAGCGCATCATCAATGGATAGTGAAGATCAACCAACTGAGAAATCTGTCCAAGATACATCACGGTATGCCACCGCACTTGAGTACAGACACACACGGTAGCCATGTTACCATGTTAGCATGTTTGTTGTTTTGCTGTAGGAATAATCGTAGCAGGCCCTCCAGGAACAGGCAAATCTTCATGTATATCAGCTTTAATCGATACCTTAACAGAATGCTCTAACACCAATCACAAGAACACGGGATCGCCAGTACACACCCATAAACAACAGAAAATCTACCCTCTAGGGGTATCAGATCCTGCTGTTATGTTTGGCTGCATCAACAGCAGTGGGGATTTTGAGGATGGTATCTTTACCGCTTATTGGAGGAAAGCCAACAAGGAGCACAGTGTCCATCAAATGACCACCTGGATCTGTCTGGATGCCCCACTGCATCATGGGTGGACAGAGACACTTAATAGCGTGCTGGATAAGGGAGAGGTATTAAGCACATGACCAAAACATACTTATATAGAATTATGGCTGATTAAAAATCTCATGAAACTAATTGGTTTGTTTGGTTATGGTCACTAGTATTTAAATCTGTTGAATGGAGAAAGACTTCATTTATCAGAGCATTTGAAGATAATCTTTGAGACTGATGATCTAAGCAACGCATCTCCTGCTACAGTTTCACGATCTGTAAGTAAAGCGACAATCGTGCCTGAATTCTAGTCTGTTATTTACTATCATCTCAAGGTATGCTGTTGTATTTCAGGCTATTGTGTTCATGGACGAGAGTGTACTGGGATGGCGGCCATTAGCTGAAGCCTGGTTAGCAAACAGATCTCCTCAAGAAATCCATGTAAATACACAAATGCTTAAGTTAGCTTGATGTGCAGCAACTAGTTCATCTTTAACGACATTGTTTATCCTTCTATTTCAGTGTCTTCAACGTGCGTTCAACAAGACCGTGGATGCAATTTCACAGTTTGTACATTTTGAAGCCAGGTAATACAAACTGCGCGTGCTCAGCTTTACTTAAGTAGGATGGTTTATAATCTAAAAACATCATAATGTTCCTTTACAGACCTTGTGTGAAGATCTGTGAGATTGGCCTGTTCACTACGTGTTTAGCTATGTTGAAAGCTCTCATTGAGGTCAGTAGCAAGAATATTGGAATTAGCCAATTTTTTTTTGCTAAAAATCAGCTTTTAAATATCGAAATGAGTCTCACGTTGATGTCGAAACAGTCTCATGTTGTCGTTAATAATCAAATCCCATTCATGGTACTTGTTTTCATCTCAGGGTAACACTGATATTGGTGGTGAACTTCATATTGAGCGTCTTTATCTCTTCTCGCTTATCTGGTCGTTCGGTAGTTTGCTTGATGAACATGATCGTAGAAGATTCAGTGAAATTTTGTTGTCACTCACCACTGCGTAAGTCCCATATTCACGTCTGTGAGTTACATACTTTAACTATACAATGCTTACTTACCTATTATCTACTATTCATGTTTTTTTACAGGTTACCAGATTATGATCAAGAGATATCTGTTTTCGATTACTATGTAGATGAATCAGGCGAATGGGACCCATGGCAGTCCAAGTATGTCTTATACAGGATTGTTATACCCTGCGCACAATGCTTGATTATGGCTTACCTGCCCTTCTTGTTTGTTTTCAGAGTACCAGACGTCAGTTATTTAGACGCAGCTGATTTGTTAGGAGAAGTGTTTGTAGAGACGGTTGATACGGTAAGATCTACTCGATATATGAACAAGCCCGGTTAGAATACATACAGATATGTGTTAGTTTTGATTGGTTCATATAGATATTGCCTTCCAGGTGCGAACAAGAATGTTTATGGAGTTAGTCAGTGCGTCAGGTAGAAATATCCTGGTGACTGGACCTACCGGCTGTGGCAAGACCTCCCTTATTAACGACTTCTTGGGCGGACAAGGTATGCCTGTCCCATCATTGTTACCCTGCTATCATAGGTCTGCATGGTGTTAGTAACGCGTTAATCTGTTTTACAGAAGGCAAAAACCAGATCGTCAAGCGCTATGTGTTCTCTGGGACTTCTAAGGCATCCAGTCTACAACGATTTGTCGAAAATAACATCCATCATAGACAAGGTAACGTAATCAGCTTCCGTACGTAAAGAAGCGATCTTAATAGTAACCTTTGTGGGTTTCCTTTGTAATAGGTTTTGTGTATGGTGCTAAGAGAGGCAAAGGACTAAATGTATTCATTGATGACCTTAGTATCCCACATCACGACCAGCATGGTGTACAAGAAGTGAACGAGGTAAACGACCTTTCCTGGTTTGATATGCGATTCAATTCCTGTGTTTTTAGCAATCTTCTTTACTATTTTTCAGCTTCTTCGTCAAGTTCTTGACCAGGGAGTACTGTTCAACACCAAGAGGCCTTTTGATCGTCGGGTATTGGAGGGAGTGGTCGTGACTGCTGCAATGGGTGTGTCATATGACACTAGTGAAGAAAAACAAAAAATACCTGAGAGACTTAAGGTATCTAGGACTCTTATTAGATTAATGCACAGGCATATACTGAATCTAGTATTTACTTTTAGCGTCACTTCGCAACATTCTATCTCCCAGCACTGACAGCAGAATCTCTCTTTGCTATCGTTAACTCAGTACTCGAGGTAAGTCTCTTTGATTGTTGTATTATGGAAATGATAGTGCAATCATTAACGTTTCTTTATCTATAAATAGGCAAACATGGCACAAAACCAAGGCATGGGTTTACCACAAGATTTCCACGATCAGATTGTCAAGGCATCTTGTGTATTCCTAGAGAGAATACAGGATGTTTTACGGCCATCGTGCACGCCTGGACGTTTCCATTATCAGTTCAACCTTCGAGATCTCACCCGAGTCTTCCAGGTATAATAACTTGTTTAGACATCGCACTTAACTAGACTCGTATGTCATACATTTATCTCTCTTTGAATGTTGTTACCAGGGGCTCAAGAACTGTTCTGAGGAAATGAGGGCTGACGAAGATTATATAGTGTCTCTATGGCAACACGAAATGTTCCGAGTCATGAAGGATAGAATCTCTCGTGTGGCTGATAATATCTGGTTTGACAAGAACATGAAGACCATCATTAAAGAGTACTTTCCTTCGTTACCTGCCAACACGCCGCCACCGCTGTTCATCACCTTCCCATTAGAAACTGTCTCTTTTACTTCAAGACCTGTCACTCAAACAAGAGCTTCAGTTGTACCCAAGGTACATGCCTGTCTCTGCTTCATTTTTATGCCTAGAAAGCTACAACTGATAACAACTCGCCTCATTGTTTCAGAACGCGTTACAAGTGATAAGCGACATTAATGATGTGTCTCAATGTCTGCAAAACTATCTGCGAAGATACAACGATGAGTTTAACGAAGGACTGGACATCATGGTATCCCATCACGTGATGTACCACGTGGTCAGGGTACATAGAATATTGAGTTATAAAAACAGGTTAGTTATAAAGTAACTTAAGATCAAACAATGTTATTTGCTGACTGTGGAAATATTCTCTCCTTATATTCACAGAGGCAACGTATTACTTGTTGGAGCCATAGGAGCACATCTAGCCTCGTTAGCGCGCCTGGCCCTGTATATGTTAGATTATCACGTCCACCCCGTAGATTGTTCGTACCCTAACACATTCCTTGACGGACTGCGATCTGCTGTCAGACAAGCAGGATGTGATGGCAAGACTACAACTATTTTATTTACGGTAACTAATTCAGTTATAATATCCGATTATAGGTTTTGATTAATAATTATATTTGAAGAGTATATTTAACAATTATTCCATGAAATCGAGTCGTACATGAGCTCATAGCCGACGAGGCGCGCAGCGCCGAGTCGGCTATGAGTCATGTACGACGAGATTGAGTGGAATAATTGTTTTATTATATCCACATCCACTGGATTGTGGGAAATATAGAATTTTAATTATTTTCAAGTTTAAAAAAGGAAATAACGTTGGCTAAGCGCTCCGCCATTTTGTTTACTTCTCTACTCGCGGGATATGAGCTGATATCCTAGTAGTAGAGGAACCAATCAGAGCGCGCGATTGCTCATATCAAGTGGATGTGGATATAATAAATATATATATATACAGCAGTAGACTTTTGATTCAGTCAACGCAATGTTCACCTCAATAATAAAGTTTGTAATGTCGCTATTTTAGGCACCTGATCTCAAGGATGACACGTATCTTGATGCCTTGAACAGTCTTCTTGTCAGCGGGGAATACCCACCGTTATTCTCTGAAGATGAACTGGAAAGTTTGTTGCAAGTACGTCTATTGTTTTTAAACCACCACACTACCGCTTAAAAGTGGTGTTTTTGTTTTTATACCCTCCAATCTTTTCTGAAAATCTTCCAAATAATTTTAGGCATTGATGCCAGCCATCAAGCGCAAGTTTTCAAGTTTTCTGGCAGATCCGATGAAGTTCTTTGTCACTCGTGTCAAGGCTAACTTGCACGTGGTCTTGTGTCTACCGCCCACACATAAACTACTTCGCGTGGGTTCCAGTTCGTTCCCAGGTATTTTGTATGGCTGTCAGTTAAACTGGTTGAAAGACTGGCCCAGTTATGCTTTAGAGGGAGAAGCATCTCATTATCTGGCAAAGAACAACGTACTTGGAGGAATAGACGAACAAGCAAGGTAACAGAACCGTGTAAGACCCAGGGCATTAGAACGTTGTACCCGTGGTTTAAAGTGTTCATCTGTTTCTCGTATTCTAGGCAAAAAGTGGTATCCAGTCTCTCCACCATTCATGGTCACGTGCTCAAAGAATGTCATCAAATACCTTGGGCAGGACTTGACCAGTCCATAAGATCTACATCAGCTGCTGCTACAGATGTTGATTCAGATTTCCCCGCTTCAAAGAACATCCTCTTGGAAAGAGTTAACCTCAGACATCAGTCATCAGATGGAACAGCGTTGGGTAAAATAGCAGTTGGTCCGACTACGTACATACAGTTCTTACACTGTTTTAGACATATATTTAGAGATAAGAGAAGAGAAGCCGAGCAACAAGTCGAAAAACTTGGGTAAGCTAAAACCTTTTCTTGAATCCATTATGATTTCCTTTGTTTCAGTCACTGCGTAGTGCACTAGTCCGGCACTTTCGTTACTTATGCATTCAGAACATTCCGAACCGTTATCTTTGTTTTTATTTGTCGATTAGGCGTGCTTTATCCACACTAGACCAGACTCGTAAAGATGCCATCATTATAAAAGAAGTTATCTCAGAAACAAAACAGAAACTCGAAGCGGCCACTGCTAAATCAGCTGACCTACTGAAGGCTTTAACCAACAAGGCTACGTCACTAGAGAAGCTAAAGGCTAAACTAGGTATAGGTAGTAGTACACTAAGTGCCTTTACAGCTTTGATTGACAACGAGATGGATGATGACGACAATGCTCTCCTGTATGATGATGAAGAAGATGAACTGGACCAAGAGTTTGAAAAGATCAAAAATGCTAAAATGAAAAGTAGGAGAATTAAAGTGATGGAACAGATAACTACTGCCGAGAGTGCTGTGGAGGAAGCAAAAATACAACTGAAGAAAGCAGAACAACATGTAAGTAGCGTCATTTCTCTACCCATTCTCTACCCAACACACACCCGTTAACCCTCACACCCAAATCCTCGCGTGTGGTATCCTCTTTTTAAATTTCTGTCTAAAATGGCTGCTGTTGTTGTTCAGGTATATCGTTGGCAAAACAAAGTTGATCGTTCTTTATGTGAACGTCTTCGTGCATTCCAAAGTCCCCCTCCCATGACTGGCATGGTTATGGTCATGATTATGGTGGTGTTAGGACGGCCAGAATTTGCTACTGGTATCGGTGGAGCTGGCAGCTTCCACTCTACCTCCAGCAGAGAACGCAAAGGAGAATCACTGGCAGGAGGTTCTGATGAGATGTCAAGAGCAAGTTCAGCGACTCTAAGACGAAAAGGGCTTAAAGAGCCTAGAACATCTTCATCTCAGGGTACTCTGCATGGTAGGTAGCCCAGTCAACCATGGTATATAACCTAATAATAATAATACTCATGCTTCTTGCTTTCTGTATGTTAAGGTGTGTCAAGTGAAGGCAAAGTTGATCGCTCTTCTTGGAAAGCAATTCAACAAATCATGAATGATTCACAGAAGTTTGTTGAGTCATTGCACAACGTGGATTGGAAGAAAGGACTTCCCGATGACATTCTTACTGGTGTCCAGTCCTTCTTAGTTACTTCCAGTGGAGGAGAACTGGGTGTTAGTGATGGAGACCTGGGATCAGCTGCAGCTGGTGTTAGTGCTAGTAATTATGCTATGTCATCCTCATCGCCAACAGGAAGGCCACCCCTTACACCTCAAGGTAAGCCCTTTTTTGTTGTTAATCATCTTAGATTGGATTACTCCGCCAATAGGCCCCTTGCAGCACGTCGGAATGCAGCTGAATTTGGAGGGCAAGACAAAAGAATCTCAACTCTAGCGAACCAGAAACTTATTGTCTTGGCCTCCAAATTCAGCTGCATTCCGACGTGGTGCAAGGGGCCTATTAATGGAATCTGCTATTTAGAGCGTAAAGTACAAGGCATCACACTGGCTGCAGCCAAGTATTCATCAGAAGATGCGGCAGTTCTTGTTGAGTATGTCATCGCGCTGGTAGAATATACTCGTTTGTACAAACCTTACAAGAAAGCACTTGAGTATCTGGAAGAACTAATAAAAGAGAAAGAAGAGGACGAAAAAAGAGCAGAACTGGAAAAACTGAAAAAAGAAATTCCTTCGAAAGATGTACGTATATGTAACAATATCATATAGTCCTAGTATAATAATAAAGTCCTAGATGATGTTGATGATGATGATGATAATATCGATGATGTGGTGGTGGTGGTGGTGGTGGTGAGGATGATGATGATGGTGGTGGTGGTGGTGAGAATGATGGTGGTGGTGGTGGTGGTGATATTGATGTGGTAATGGTGGTGGTGATGGTGAGGATGATAATGGTGCTGGTGGTGGCGTTGGCGCTGGTGAAAGGGAATTCGAAGCTGTGACATGACTGTCATAAATAGAATGTACGTATCGATATATATGTGTCTTCAGGAAGACGAGTCTGAGCCTGAAGTAGAATTAACAGACTCAGACTTACCTGGTCTGCAACAAGATGTTCTGCGATTACAAGAAGAGTTTGATGATGCTGTGGTGATCAAACATAATCTAGCGAACGAAGTGAAATCGTGCAGTGAGAGACTAAAAGAGGCTACAGATCTACTGCACAGGTAACAGCAAACCATAACACTATGATTGTAAGCTAATATCCATTCGTTAACATCGGTTGTCGTATTTTATTTACCAGTCTGAAGCACATCGAGAGAGAGTGGAAATCGTACGTACAGGAGTATTCATCACCAGACATACTGCTGGCCAACTGTATTGCCGCAGCAGCATTCCTTACTTATTGTGGCGCGATGGGAATCGATCAAAGGTGATTCAATCTGTTCACTAATTTAACGTATATTATCAATATACCTAAGGTAGGCTGTATCTTATTACTTACTTTTTTTGCCCTACAGAAAACGTATGGGTAAATACTTCATGCAGGTTTGTCGGGAGAACGGCCTAACTATCCAAGCCAGGCACCTTTTCTCTCGCTTAACATTGGCAGAGTTATTGAAAGGAAAGGTAAGACTTACAGAATGAATGCCGGACCGACCGACCCAACGACTGGCTGGCTGACTGGGTGACCGACTGACATGTAATTGATTAATTGATAAGGTGGCCTTTTGTCTGTCTTTCACAGATTACCTTGAAGATATGGGAAAACATGAATCTTCCAACAGATCCTTTATCTCTCGACAACATGTGTATTGCGTCTCAAGAAGAGTCCTCTGACACGTGGCCATTATTGAGTGATCCTCAGAGAATCGCTATTCCATGGATACATACCATGCTGGGTCAGGCATCCACCGTTAAGTACAAGGTATTCATCCATTACACCGTGCAGTACTATCTAGTAGGTTGTATTCACTAGTATTCATATAAGCGTCCATTGGTTAGGCATCCACCGTTAAGTACAAGGTATTCATCCATTACACCGTGCAGTACTATCTAGTAGGTTGTATTCACTAGTATTCATATAAGCGTCCATTGGTCAGGCATCCACCGTTAAGTACAAGGTATTTATCCATTACACCGTGCAGTACTATCTAGTAGGTTGTATTCACTAGTATTCATGTAAGCGTCCATTGGTCAGGCATTCAACGTTAATTCATTCTGCTCTTGCACTGTTTTAACAGGAGCTTCGTGGTCATCTCGAGACGTCGCTAATGGAGGGAACTACTTTACTGATAACCGATGTTAATGTAAATAGCCTGGTGACCGATAACCGATTCTATCATATACTGAGGAGTAGATACAGGTTCCTAACGTCTGTATCGCCCTTTAAACTCATGGTGCGTATTACTTTGTACACCCCGGACTCCCCGCCCTTGCCCTCCCTAGGTGTTCAAAGGAACCACGAAGATAGCTTCACAAGGATAATTGGTTTATTAGAGGATTTTTCTTTCCCTTTGCAGATCGGTGAACATGAAATTGAATGTCAGCCAGGATTCAGGTATTGACGTGTAATAAATTTCTTTCTATTTCTTGGTCTGTAAGTAATATATAAAGTATGAGCGGGAGACCTTTATGGGCATAAAATGGCTCGCCGTCTTAGGAAATGTCTAGGACTATATTTTCATGTTGCAGTGATTTTTAAAATGAATTGAGTAATTTTGGCCGAGAAAATTCAAGTTAAAGTGGAATGCAAATGAGGACAAATCTTTATCCGAAATTAAAAACTCCTTCACGCTTATGATTTTTCTATTGTTTTGGCCTCATTAATTATTCATGAATTTTCTAAGGAAATGTTAAATCTTCTAACGATTTGACCGTAGGTTGGTTTTTGCCACAACATCACCAGCTGATGCTGTGCCACCAGGCCTTTCGGCCTACCTCAACCTCGTGGAATTCGTCCAATCACGTGACGGGCTAGAAGAAATGTTTCTTGATCGATTCTTCAGGCTTGAGAAGCCTAGAATGCAAGAGACTAGAACACAAGTCATTTTGGTAAGATAAAAAAAGCTATTATTACGTCATAAAAACTAAACTTTTGATTAATGTATATTGTATTTACGTATATTACAGGAAATGGTATCTTTAATGAAAGGTTTACACGAAGCTGAGGAGACTATTCTATCCTGTCTTGGTAGTGGTCATCGCTTGTTGTATAATCTCGCGGCTACAAAAAAACTAGCTTCTATAAAACGACTGTACGACGAAACGCTAGAAAGGTTGATATTCATTTCATCTTGTTTTTCCTTCTGTTGATAGTGATTGCTGAATATTATCATAGTGTTGGTTTAACAGTTGTCTGATTATAGTAATTTCATTTTTCAGCCAAATGCGTTGTCGAGGAATAGAGAATTCCATCTTACAGTCACGTGAAGGCTATCGACCAATCGCTCGCCGAGCTGCTGTCATGTTTGACGTGTCACGTGTCATGGCGGAGATTAACCCAGCCTACCAGACGTCTCTATCTCAGTTTCTTGTCGTGTTTGATGCTGCTATTACTCACTCTGAGAGGTAAGAGCTCCAATAACCCCAGCGATAATGAAGGGACCAGAGTTATGGGTTTTAATCTTTCTAATGTGTTGTTAACAGAACTTCAGTGAAGGCAGTCGTTGAACGTCTTGGTCATAGTGCTTTTTACACAACAGCAAGATCATTATTTGAGCAAGACAGGCAAATCTTTACTTTACTAACAGCCATTGAGGTAACTGTTACTTGCGATGCTTAACTCTTATTAACAAAATGAAATACAATTTATGTACTTTTTTTCGTATTTTCAAATACGCACTCAATTTGTAACCCTATTATGTTCATCCTGAAATATATCGTATGAACATCTTTACATTTTATTTTCAGGTTGAAGATTCAACTAATCGGATAAGTGCAGGTGATCGTGAGTTTCTGATCCATCCCACTTACGGTGCAACAGTTAAAACAGCGCTGAATCCAAACCTTACGTCTGACTTGATATCTCGAACCCAAGGAAAGAAACCTTTCGATTGGATGCAAGATGAACAGTACGCCAATTTACAGGTTTGTTTTCTCTTAATCAGTCGTCTTGATTATATTATTGCACATTATCACATGTTAATCTGTTGTGTAATTCTTATTGATAATGGTTATTACGTCTCTGGTTTAGCTTTTAGCACAACATTTCGAATGGTTTCAAGATCCATTTGAAAAAATGGCCAAGGACGGTCGTGAAACTCAATGGAGACAAATCACTGAACATGAGAAACCAGAGCTGGTAGCATTACCAGATGG